>QGDG01000210.1:0-14587 GCA_003268315.1 Stemphylium lycopersici
TTGAGAAACCAGGCCAGATATTCACTTGCCTTACTGGAGAGGGACCATCTGAAAGAAAATACTACGTGGATGTCAGCGCGGCCGAAAGCGCGTTGATTGATTCATGTCTCCGAGATCTACGAGAGCACATGGGGTAAGCGGAAGCCTTGCAAGTAGTAAAACAGGATCCTTACCTCATCTTAGATTCCCGCGAGATGCAATACGTCCCGACGTAGCATTTGCTTACCCACGTCCACCTCTGAGTACAGCACTGCTGAGACAATTCGTCGAATTGAAACGTGAGGGGTACGTTGAAGTTATACCCAGATGCCTTGACCTCAGACATTGACCTCAATTATAGCTGGAAGTACTACCCGGACAGACAATACTTCATGCGATATGTCTCCAACCGGTGGGAAAAACACAATATGATTTGGCCTGCAGGACTGGCGCTAGACTGAGAAGCGTCTCAACTTTTCCTTAGTTTTATTTCTATCACAGTTTACGGTATCTCTTACTGATGGTGAAAGGTGGTTTTGTAGCTACTCTCTTACCAATTCTCTTTAATTTCAATGATTGAATCTTTTCGACATGACCAGAACACAATGCACTTGCCCGACAATGGCGTTACTTCAGCTTCCCTCTGCTTAGCTGCCTCCCCAAAGAAAGCGATGCCATAACGTGTGTCACTCGTACGAGAAATCTTACAATAGACGGGATTCTCAAGCCAACTTTGTGCCTCGCTAGGCCTGAAATCGCCTAAGCACTTAGAGAACCTCTCATATCTGAGCTCTATACCTCCACTCTGACTCAGACGAACTGCCTGTACATCGCTTAGGGAAGCCGTGGAAGATGACCATTGATATTCCTCTCTTCCTCTCAGAATAGATGGAAGCTTCGGAAAGTTCCGTGGCTCGATTCTGTAGTTTGTAGTCGGGTGGGCCGGTATAGAGCGAAAATCTTGCATGCAAGAGCAATAATAGATAGCCCTGGTTTCAGCTGCCGCAAGAAGTACAAAGTCTTTCGGGCTGGATGGATCGCTGTAGGGGCTCAACCATACAGTCTTGTACGTCGTTTTGACCTAAAGTTACTCTCTTTAGTCGTATACTTCGATATTAGTAGGGCGTTACCTACGAATAATCCAGTCCCCATACTGGAGTGCCGTACTAACCATATACCCATGATGGCTTCTCCTTCTCCAATGGGACAATACATCCATGTGACCCACTTATGTGGCCGATCATATACCAAAGAATTGGCGTTATGATTCTTGTGAATGTGAATGGCCTTAATTCCTCCGTTACAATGTGCGATGGATATGCCAATTACATCATCCAAGGCATGACAGGTAACCGCAACGTCTGAACTCCCATGTGCATGTGCTTGGTTATCTTCGGTGAGGTTCATCCATAGTAAGGGATCGGGGCTACTCCAAAGTATACGCCGGCGGTGTTCTTTAGAGGATTCGATACGGGAAACAAACACACCCTAGACGGTATTAGCATAGGAACTATCTGTCAAAGACATTACTAATACCTTCAATGTAATCCAGAGCTCTTTGTGCTTTGGCCTATGAAGTATCTGGACAGAACCAGATCCACATACTAAAGCTAGCGCGGGATCAGACCTAACAAAGGCTATATTGGTGATACGCATATCATTCCAATATGTGACCATGTAATCCCAGTCCTGATCGTACTGTTTGATCTGGGTAGAGCCTGGTATGTCTCTGTCATAGAGCCCTGCAAGATAAGACATCTGCCCAACCCCGTCCCAATGCGCGAATAGTGCTCCTTCGCACAGAATACTACGATGACTCCTTTCTGGCCATGCTCGCAGTTTCTCCAGCACAACGAGAGTGTCTTCATTGAAGAGGGCACAGCCGCCTGGACTGTCAAGCATGAAGGAGAAGACCAGTCCTTGAAGCTCACAGGGAAGATTTTTGAGTCCATCGAGCAGTGGTGCCAGCGGCGTTAAGGGGGATATCATTCTCATGACCGTCTCGAACGAACTATGCAAGACGTTGACAAGTGATCCGGACGTTCGAGTATCAGGGACTGGTAATAGCGCCATAGCCTGGGCGCACCGTAACGGCCAGTCATTGTCCTCGAGTAGGTCGTGGCCATACAGGTACTGTTCGAATGTACTAAGGCAACGTAGGTGGAATGGATATGCTATAGGAGCGGTTCGGCAAAGCCGACACTGTTGGGTAGGGCAATCCTCGTGTTCTGTGACGATCGTCCATGGACCGATGTAGCGCTCACTAGACTCAGAAACTGCAAATGTGAGGAGAATAAGAAAGTAGTTCTAGGGACAACGTACCGAACCAGACTTGGTCATCTTCTAAATGAGGAATGCGGCAATAGACGCAAGTCCACTCCCAGTCGACTAGCTGAACGTGCATGCTGCTCTACTTTCAAGAAACACGCAAAGTTCAAGGGAGATGAGATGAAAGAAGATGAAAATTTTGTCGGTTGCTTACCCCACCTTGTGCGACTGCAGGTGACGTGTATCACGATATGTTACCCAAACGTAGCATATCTGGTTAGGTCTAAGAACCATGTCGCTCGGAAGTCATGGTGGCCGTGTGACTTAAAGACCAAGATGCTGCTGAATAGCATAGTTGTCCACTGCAATCGCCTCGTAACCAAAGACTCTACACATGCTTCTCTTTCCCGTGAATTGGTGGCAAATGTACTGATGATTGATCCTTCATCTGTGATGATGCGTACAGAGCCTAGGGCCTCCGGAGCGCGTGCCGCCAACGGGTGTCGGGTAAGGTATTGTACAAGTGCAAACAATTATCGTGGTGCGTCCGAGTTCGCACAATCACAACGAATCCTAAGTCGCACTGCACTGATGTGGGTCTAGCGTCGGGCATCAGAGCAACGCCCCAAGTCGCGCAGCGCCCCAGGAACACCAGAACACCAGACAAGCCACTAACTTCAACGCGCTGTGATCCCACCATTATGGCACCAATCGATAATGCGCTTGCAGCAATTAAATCGCTCGAACCAGGAAAATTATTATTATATGGGGAAGTTGCTCGTCGCTTCAATGTATCAAACAGTACGCTGGCCCGAAGACACAAGGGCCGTCAGCGCCCACGGGGAGCCAAAGACCATGGCCGACAACGACTCAGCTTACAACAAGAGCGAGAGCTTGTACAGCATATTAATAGTCTTACAGAGAGAGCGCTGCCTCCTACAAGAGAGATGATACGATATTCCGCATTGTCGATAGCCACAGAGCCCGTAAGCGATGCTTGGGTTACGCGCTTTCTCGACCGACACGGCGACCAGCTTGTCTCTCGATGGACCACTGCTATGGACGCCAACCGCCACAAAGCTGACTCAAAGGAGAAGTACGAGACCTACTTCAAGTTGCTGCACGGCAAAATAGCCGAGTATGTTATAGAACCGCGTCACACGTATAGTATAGACGAGAAAGGCTTTATGCTAGGTGTACTAGGACGCTCCAAGCGAGTGTTCAGCCGTCGCTCGTATGAGAAGAAGGAGGTAATAGCGGCTCTGCAGGATGGCTCTCGTAACTGAATTACAGTTATAGCAGCTGTCTGCGCTGATGGAGAGGCTCTGCCGCCAGGTCCTATCTACTCGTCGGCGAACGGCTCAATACGGTCAGCGTGGGTGAACTCTATCGTACGACGTCTTTGTAGCATCATCACCATCTGGCTGGACCAACAACGATATCGGTGTAGCGTGGCTCGAGCAGGTGTTTGATCGCTGTACGAAGCAGAAAGCCTGTCGTGGGAGAGACTGGCGTCTTATTATACTCGATGGCCACGGCAGTCACGTCACGCCAGATTTTCTTGACTACTGCGACTCCTAGAATGCCCAGAGGTACAATCAAGACTAAAGGTAGAGGCCAAACGATTCGAAAGTCTGGATAGGGTCACTCCGTGTGAATACAGTTAGTGTACAGTTTGGCTTAAAGGAATCTGGGGAGGAGCATGGAGAACACTGATTGCCTTAATCTTTGGAATCAACGCTCCGTTATGGTCCGCTATGTATACCAACCAACAAGCCAGCACTGCGAGTCCACAACCATTGTTTTGCTGCACAATCGCATCACCATCAAGCCCCATCCGCTCGCACGCTGCTTGGTTCCGACATTGTCGCCATGTACTGCTGCTCTGCATCGAGCAGTCTCCGGGACTCAGAAGTCGACTCCATCAGCGCAATGTCCGCACCACCCACAATCTGAATCGCAGAGCGCCCAATTCCGATCCTCGTCCCAGTCCTTATGAGAATGTCCTTTTGTCCAAGCGCCGTAGTCGTCATCATCGGCGTACTCGTCCTGACTGTCGGAGTTGCCAGGCGCACCTTGATTGATCGAAGTAGAGGGCGCGGCTCGTGTACGGGGTTGAGTCGGGGAAGATGGCACCTCAGACACATATCAGCGTTGGACACAATGACTCTGACCACGCCACCACTCGATGATAGACTTACATTCTTTGGTTGTGACGACGCACCCACCACAAGCCCACCCGCGGGCTTTACTCGAGCCAGCATTCTTGCATGCAGCGACGACTTCTTGTCGTGCTGTTCTTTCGCCTGCCTGCTTCCAGAAGGCTTCTGACACACGGTGCAGCTAAACATAGTAGTGTGAGATGGTGCGTCGCGGTGGTTTTCCATTGCTTTCTGGCTGCAGAACTTATGGGCACATTTGGGGCATGTGTGAGGACGGCGGCAGGCGGCGACGCTGGTACCCGTGTGGTTTCGAAGCGCGACTTTGGAAGAGAATTCCTTAAGGCAGATTGGGCATGTGTAAGCCATTGCAAAGCATGTGCTCGTGTGGTGGGTGGTGAGCGAGAGAAAGGCGAGGCCGTTGGAGACGGAGGCCGTTGACCCCACTTTGTGTAACCGTGATTTCCCACCAAACAGCGAGGAGTATAGCTCTGGAATGTGTGCAGTATAAATGAGCGCAGCTGAAGACCGGATGTTGATTTCATTCTGTCCGGAGAAACTTCACATGGGTTCGCGAACGGAGGACATAGCGCACGCCTGGTGCGCCTCTTCGACGAGCTTGAACCACGCTGCAAGTGTGGCAGGATGCTCACAACAAGCGCGCCGGCTGTGCAATCTTCTAATTCACTCATTCTAATCTGAGACTGACTCTTGACAGAATTCTACACCCGCTTCTGGATCGGAAATTGTGGAGGTGCATCCTGACTGCGCGCCGCGACAACAGCCGTCAATCATTCGCGGTACGACGATGACCCGAGGCAAGGAACCGAACCGTTGAACATCCAGCATTCATTTCGCAACCCGCGACTCTTCGACACCCGATAGCTTGCAATGAAGATTTGTTGTTCGTGATCGTGGTTGGAACCGCGGCGGTGGTGTCGGGGCGTCGTGAGTTACGCGTCAAATGATGGGGTAGAGTGATGCTGGCTCTTATCTCGGTGTTTATCGGAGCGCACGAGATGCTGGAAGAATACTGCGTTGACGAGAGGGTGGTTGAGGTTGTTGTTGGCGGGGCGTTGTCGTCGTCGTGTTGAGCGTCGCGCTGTTCGCGTCAACGGCCTTACCTTTTCAACCACCAATAACTCCACCACCACAAGCCTGATCGAGGCTGCGATGACAGCGAACAAGTCGCGCAATCCAGTAGAAGAGATTAGTCATTGCAAAAATGCAATGCAATCAAGATGCAGTCGGATGTTGCTCGCGCGGAAACACCAAGGCCGATCAGGTTCGCACACCGGCAGGGCACTCCCACAATCTCTGTATCCACAATATGGAAGCTCCAAGACTATTTAGCGTATCTTTACCACAGGATATTGAGTGATGTGGTACTATGGTTTTAAATGATAACTCCGCATCTGAGGCGATAAAGGCGAGAATACCAATGCCGTCGTATTAATGCACACAGTAGACTACTTATCTGTGGGCGGAGGACAGAAAGGAGAGGACTCGTTGATTATTCTATGGAGTAGATATGTGTGTTTATATACATGAGGTATGCGTAGGTAGTAGAAGAGTGAAGGAATGCGAAGGTGGTAGAAGATACTAGAAGATCTGATGAGAGTATCGGGCCGACACACGGACACCCAACCGTGTTGGCTGACATTATCACACTGAAGCTGTGCCTGGGGCGCTCGAAGCGTTTCATCTCCTTTCTTATTACAGTAACCCGAATCCTCGGCATTCATCTTCTAAGATAGCTGTTCGCAGTTGTCGAAGCCCTTCCACCTCTTTCTCGCTGACTTCCTGTGCACGAAACCGAAGATGAATAGCCTGATCGACAATACGATAAGTGATCAACACGCTCCATTCTCTACACGAAGTTCAGTGCTTTTGGATATGACACTAGCGCTATATGCAATGCCAGACACGGTTCAAGATTACTAATAATTTTCGCTTAACGTGCGGGATCAGTAAGCTGGCCAGATCAGTAAGCTGGCCGCCCCACCCAACCTAACGCGACGCTCTGCGCAATTGCTCTATAACAACGCAATAAAATAAGATAAAATTAAGAGTTATTATTCTTTAGATAGATTTACATGAGGTCCTAGTATGTCCTTGGACGTGACACTTCGTGCACGTTGGCGGCGCGCGCTGACGTCGCTCACCACCCTGGCTCTGGCTACCCTCCGTGACCACCCTTTCTGCTTCTGCAGCAAGCTGCTGAGCCTGCTGCACCTGGAGCACTCCACCAGAAGCGATATATTGACGCTGCTGACTCTGCTTTTGTCGTTGACGCTGGACTTCTGCACGTAGCTTCTTATTCTCCTCTGCAAGTATTGTTGCTGATTGCATTGCAAGCTGAGCGCTTTTAGCAAGCTGGCGTACCGCAACACTTGTTGGGCTCTCTGATTTCCGGCGTAACCGCTCTTGGAGATAGCGCACCTGCTGCTGAAGCTCTGCTACTGTATGTGGTGTCTCTGTCTGCGCTGTAGACTGTGCTGCAGCGTTGTCTGTAGCTGTCTGTGGCGGAGACGGTGTCCTAGCTACTGTGAGGAACGATAGGACGCGATCTGGACAAGGAGGGACAAGCCCTGTCGCTTTAAAGCCTGCCTGGATGTTCTGCTGCGTAAAAACTGTTAGCCGGATCTGTTGATAGACTGTGAGGAAGTCTATCTTGTCAATGTGGTAGACGCCTTGGCAGGCGAGCTTCTCAATCTCACGTCCGTACGCGCGCTTAGGCGGCGAGAAGCAGCTAACATCAAGCGGCTGGAGAAGATGCGACGTATGAGGCGGCATGCAGAGAGTGATGATCTTGTTCTCGGCGCAGTACTGGTCGAACTCTGGCGTAGCGTGGCTGCTGTGGCCGTCTAGAATAAGGAGACGGTATACCCCAGCTGTACGAGTCGCTGTATGCTGATTGAAGTGCTTCACCCACTCTACGCCAAGCTGATTAGTCGTCCAGCCGTTGTCTGAGACGCCAATAGCCCAGTCTAGTGGGAGCCCGTTGTACCAGCTGTTCTGGTGGACCTTGCCAGACAGGATCACCAACGGTGGCAGACACCAGCCAGACGCGTTAACGCACTCAATCGCTGTAACCCACTCACGATTGCCTGGCTGTACGACAACTGCTCTGCCAACTCTGTTAGAGCTTGTGACTACCTTAGACGTGCTAGCGACGCCCATTGCGAACCCAGTCTCGTCAAAGTTGTAGATATCCTGGTCTAAGACGCCGTACGTCTGGCGCGTCTCTTCTACGAGCTTAAACCATGCTGCAATTGCAACAGGGTCCTCATAGTCAGCCCGCTGACTATTAAATCTCCTGCTCCACTTTGTCTGAAGCTCTGGCTGGCTCTGGACGAAGCGCGACACCCACTTCTTGCCAATAGGCTGTGGAGGTGGATCTTGGCCACGCGCGGCGAGTAGAGCGTCTGCCATTCGTCGCACGTCGATGATATGGGGCGGAAAACCGCGTCGGTCAAGGTCTAGGATCCACTGTACAAGGGACTGCTCTTCAATAGGTAGTAGCTTTCGGTTGGCAGAGAGTGTCTCTGATCGTGGCTGGATACCGCGAAGACGCGTCTGGAGAGTTGACTTTGGTACATCGTACGCTTTCGCGAGACTGTAGATAGATTGTTTTGGATTGTTACGATAGGATGCTATAGCAAGACTTATTCTGCCTTCACGAGAAGTCTGTATAGAGCATTGTTGTCGCGGCATGGTGGTGGTTGTGGAGAGAGTCGCGTCAGGTTGGGTGGGGCGGCCAGCTTACTGATCTGGCCAGCTTACTGATCCCACACGTTAACGTAAGGTCGCTAGCGCTAAATTAGCATTCTATTCAGAATCAAACATATTTTATTGTCGTAGCCGCAGCCATATAAGTCTAGGGAGATTATCCGCTAACGTACAACATATATGCTGTTAGACATGTACCTTACGTTGCGGCAGTGGCGCCCCACCTAGAGTTAGCAACAACTAGCTAATTATCGATTAATCAAGATTAGCTTTCGGAAGACTTTAATCCAATTTAATTCAACGTAAAGAACCACCGCCTCTAATTAGGTCAATTTAGCGTTTTTGGCTTCCATAGAGCCTGTTGAGGTAGTAGATGAGACTAATGGGGCAAAAAGATTGTAATTTAATCAGATTCATCACGGCTTCGAGAGAACTACAACCACGTCCATCAATAGCTTCATAGTCGGTTGAATCAATCGTTGCCAACTCTGGCCACAACAGTCGTAGGCGAGATCGCCTCTTATACCTCGCTCTTCCCTGCAGCATCCACTCTGCGCCTGGAAGTGAATGAGGACCTCATGTTGCTCGCGCCAGTGCAACACCATCGGTACAAGATGACGACAGGCTTGCCAACAACTCCAGCGATGGCTGCGAACCATTCATCTGGGAAGTACCGGATGAGGACAGCCCATGGGATACAGATGAAACCTGTGACGATGCTGATAGCCCATTGGGTTCCATCGATACCGCCAGGCTTGATATTGCGGTGTAGAATGTAGCAAATCAAATTGTAACTGCGCGAAGCAGTAGTGAGATTGTGAAATGTATTGTTGTGTTCTGTCTTGTTGTGCTATTGTGGCCACCTTATATTTGGTCACAATCAGGGTCTATTGACATGACGTATCTCCAATACTAGTCATCGTAGAGGGTGCTCATAGAGGTGAGGGAGGAGCGCCAGGACAACGCACGTCACACGCGCAATGCCCTTACCTCCCAAACCGTAACACTTGATCTGGAAGGCTTTTCCGCCGACGAAGATGATAAGGATCTGGAGGCTAATAATTAAGACCACAATGCTACTAAAGAAGGAGTTCTTTAGAATGCCTTCGAGTACGTTAAGCTTATTATCAAGACGTCTGTTGTTGAAGATGTTGAAGATTTGCATCCAAACGAAGCTGTTGAAGATGACAGTGTCGAGCTCGAGCTGCTTGTTCGGGTCCGAAAGATCGTAGCCGAGGATTTCGCCGCCAGCGAAGTAAAGGACGAAAATGACGGTGATCTTGTAGATGTTCTGACCAGTGATTTGCTTCCACATCGTCGTAGTGATGAGGGGACCTTTGCCTTATGGCGGACGGTCGAGGACCTTCTGCGATGGTGAATCGGTGGCGAGTGCAAGGGCAGCGAATGTGTCCATGATCAGGTTAACCCATAGGAGTTGCACAGCCTTGAGCGCAGGCTCCATATCCGAGTCATAGACGGCTGTTACGAATGCGAGTACGACGGCGGTGATGTTGACAGTGATTTGGAACTATGTGGGTTAGCATTGAAGCAGGGGAGAGGAAACGACACAGCGTGACGTACTTGAAGGAACTTCTGCACGGCATCGTTGACAGCGCGACCCCACATTAGGGCAGTGATGATAGATGAGAAGTTATCATCCATGAGAACAATAGAAGATGCCTCTTTGGCAACTTCTGTACCAGAGACCATCGAGAAACCGACGTTAGCGGCCTTTAGGACTGGGGCGTCGTTGGTACCATCGCCGGTGACGGCAACGATCTCTCCCAGAGCCTTGGGTCGCTGGGCAAGAATGCGCTTGCCTTCGGGGGACGAACGAGCCAGTACTTGAGGTCGTGGCAGTATCTCATCCAGTTGTTCCTCTGTCAACCGGCGGAAGTCCGGGCCTTCCATAACCAAGCCACCCTCAGTATAGATAAGGCACTCTGTCGCGATTGCCCGCGCCGTTTGCATGTTGTCACCGGTGATCATGCGGACAGTCACACCAGCCTTTTTCGCCTTGCGGACAGCGTCAGGCACACCAGGGCGTACAGGATCCTGAATGCCGAACACACCAAAGACAGACTTGCTATCAGTCAGGTAACTCAGTTAGAACTGACTGAACTGACTGCCAAGACTCAGTTCAGTCAGTCAGTTGTTAAGGCTGCTGGACGTCAGTTCAGTCAGTTCAAGAAGCCTCTAGACTGACTGAACTGACTGACGTTGGACTGACGTTGGCTATTTTGAGGCTGTATTTTGTAGCCGTGATAGCCACTTCTAGTGTTGTTTGGAAGCGGCGATAGAATGACGCTAGTCTTAGACAGGCTTTGACTAGCCCTATATAGGTTAGAGGCAAACTGTTGGGCCAATCGGAGTTTTTAGAGTGCGCTAGTCTCACCTAGCAAGCTCTACGCGTCTCGCCCGCTACAACCACTCGACGCATATTTTCTTCTAGAGTACTTCATGTCTACTCCTTCCAACTCCGGCCTCCGCCGCCTCGTCGAATACGATAAGCGCGCTTCTCCTCGATCGAACGCGCCTACTATTGGCGATACTGCGTGCGAGGCTCAGCCCGATGAGCCCGTTGTAGTACAGGCGGACATACCCGACGACGATGACAACTACGTCGGGCTTGATTTTAAGCGCATGCCGTACCTAGAGCGGCGCCAGGTTGAGCGCTGTGGTCGCGGCGGGCCAAAAAGCTGGATCTACCGCCACGGCTGGGGCGTCTGGCACCGCAAGCACAAGAAGAACTACTGGCTTTGCCGGTACTGCCGCCAACGACGGCAGCAGGAGGCGTGCTACGAGGCTGACAGCACTACGAATGCTGCCGACACCTCTCGAGCAACAGGCCCGGGCACTCACTTGGACCTGACGGACCTATACCAATTGCTAGCCGGGAGGGCAACATTATGGGCGCGCTTGCAAAATCACAAGTACATATAATGAAGTCTATAGGTATAGATGTCTTCTAACAGGGTACAAATGAGATAGCGGCAAGCTTTTTATCCTCTCGGTTTCAAGAAGCGCTAAAGGACTAGGTAATTACTAACAACTAGAGCTAATTTACTTTAGGTTAGTCCAGGTTAGGTCAGTCTAGGTTATGTCAGTCCAGGTCAGTTCAGTCCAGGTCAGTTCAGTCAGTCCGCAGCAGCAGCAACGTCAGTTCAGTTCAGTCAGTTTCAGTTTACCTAGAAAGTCTTGGCAGTCAGTTCAGTCCAGTTCAGTGACCTTCAAACATCAGTTCAGTCAGTCCGGAGGCCTCTGGACTGACTGAACTGACTGATAGCAAGTCTGCTTACAACTACAATGGCCCGCACAAAGCAAACAGCAAAGAAGTCAACAGGTGGGAATCAATCACGAAAGAGTCTCGCGTCTAAGTCCGCCCGAAGGCCTACTGGGGAAAAGAGTGTCCCAAGTAGACCAGCGCCTAGAAAAAAACGTCGGTTCAAGCCAGGCAGTGGGTTATCACAGCGAATTATAACAGCTATAGTCTAACATTATGCAGCTGTTGCACTTAGAGATCAGGAAGTGGCAGAAGAGTACCGATTTACTCATACGCAAACTCCCTTTCGGTCGCCTTGTTCGTGAGATCGCTGAAGAGCAGAGGAAAGACCTGCGATTTCAGCGTACTGCTATAGAGGCCGTGCAAGAGGCTACTGAAGCGTGGTTAGTTGGGTACTTTGAAGGTAAAGCAATCCCCTATATTATTAACTTATACATACTAATTAATATAGATTGCAACATCAATGCTATACATGCGAAGAGGGTTACGATTCAGAAGAAGGACTCTATGCTGCAGGTACTACAACAAGCTGTCTACTGGTAATATACAATTTCTTAGATAAACCTTAACTACGAACCAAGGTCCTGGGGTTGTCAGATCATTATATGGTATAGTTTAATAGCAAGACAATGCAACTTTGTGCTCGCTGTGATAATAAGCTGTGATATATATACTATGTAACCTATAGATAACTCTAAGCTCGCTCTTATTATTTTCTCTAATATGTGACCAACCCAACCCCAACCCGACCCAACCCAGCCCCAGCTCTTGGTCTGTGCGACCCAACCCCAATCCCAACCCATCACTAGCGTGAAAAAAATGGGTTGGGGTCGGGTTGGGTTTGGGTTGGATTATGTAAGACCCTAACCCAGCCCGACCCAACCCATTCGCCACCCTAGTTCCGGCTGCCACGCGAGCTCCGCGATGAGATCTATGGATACGTGCTGCACCATGCAGAGGGACTGCTCTACACCATTAGCAGAGACGGTGTGGGGATCCTTCGTAACAGGACCAAAAATATGTCGCGTAGCGGAAGCTTCCTCACGCGGGTACGCGGTTGTTCAGGTCGCGTCACGAAAGCGCCGTGGCGGTGCGGTGGCGGCGACTATGACCAGTTGAAGCGTGTGTATAGGCGGCTTCGTTATGAATCCACTGAATTAACCCCCCATGGCAACTTGGTATATACCGAGGACGCGCCTAAGAGGAACGCTTTTGAGCAATGCTTGCTTCTTCTTCAGCAGTTCGTGCTGGAATCTCCGTCCGAATTCACATCCCCCACTGGTCTCTGACCGACCCAGAATTTGTTTTCCGTGGACTTTTCTATTTGTACTCGCTTCGTAGTGACGCAAGGTTGATCACACGGCTGGCCCAGGTGACCCCAGTGACGTACTTATCTAATTGTGCGTCAGAGATACTAATACGGGACCGACCAGTGCCCTCAAACGTTCGGTTTCACCCGTGGGAGGAAGTGTTTGACTTGCAAGAATTCGAGCATGTCTGTCGAAAGAGGCCCCTCTTAGAGTTTCCTCCGGCACAAGCCGCGCTCGGAGATGTCATAAGCCTTGCGAGGGAATGGATCGAGAACAGGTTGTAGCATTACGGTGGGACAACAGAACAATTAAATGATCATACCGTTTAACACTGTGGTGCAAGTGTAACGTCCATCCACTCGTAGCGGAATAACAGCAGTAGCGGCACGCCGACACTACTTTCTCTCCTAACAACACCAGCAACGGCTGCATAGCTTATATAGTCTGGGAATAGACACACTAACCCCTCTTCTACCTAGAAATTTTATGTTGTGATCTTAGCATCGTGCGGTCTACGATTACAACTAGGGTGGTAAATGGGTCTCCTCATCGGGAACTCAAATCTGCGATATCTCTACAAATTCTAACCCGATTTAGACGATTAATGTTTTATCTTATAGTTATAGTCTAAGCCTTTATTTTATATATAGAAAGTCTTTTTCTAAGTCTAATAAATAAACAGTTATTAGATAACCCACGTTGCCAAGAGTTGGGTCTCCACATTTAGCTCCGATCCAAGATATCTAGCTAGCTAAAGTAGCTAGCTAGATACCTTCTATACACAACATATAGATCTAGATTCAGGCTATAGAAAGAGTTATCAATTGTCTAAATCGGGTTAGAACTTATAGAGATATTGCAGATTCTAAGATCCCGATGTGGAGACCCATTTACCACCCTAATTACAACGGCCTCTTCGCTCTACTGCAGCTAGGATATGCCACCCCTTAAACCCCGCAGAAGCGGTATAGATGTTAGTGGAAGCAGTGCGGGAAGAATGAAAGGATTGAACTGAGGTCGTATTGCGGATGCTATGGAAAGTTTATGTAGGTAGTGACTGTCAGCAAGGCTAGCCTAGATAGGCGTAGCTCGCTGAGATGAGTAATCGCGAGGAGGTGAAGAGCAGGAGCAGTAGAGACCCCAAACCGTGACAAGCGGCGATAGCATGTTCGCAGTTTCGAACGTTAGAAACTGTAGCTTAGATAATAGAGAGTAACAGACGAAGTCGATAGCCTGTATTTGCACTATTCTGCTAAGCTACAAAAAGATAGAGTAGAATAGTTTATAGTTATATAAGTGATACTTCGTAAAACTAAGAATTGCCTAAAAAACCTAAGTATTGATATAACTAAGCAACGTTACACGCCCAGAGGTACACCCTAGACTAACCATGTACCTGCACACTGCCCTAGTGCAGTTCCGATGCTCAGGAGGAAGCCACAGGAGGCGTTGTGTTTGGTACAATACCCACTGGCCCTCTACTATGAGAGAAGACGGTTCTTGGAATTGAGGGATATGTAGAAAAGGCGCGACATCTAATGGCAAGGATAGGTCACCTGCGTTAGTGTCGGGGGTTCGGCCATCTGGTGAGAACGCGATGCGAGAGATGGGTGAAGGATGATGTAGCACGCTGCGACACGCGCCCGTCGCCGTCTCCCACACCCGCACCGTGGTGTCTTTGGATGCTGAGGCGACCAGCTGCCCGTCTGGCGAGAACACCACTGCGCTGACATAGTCTGAATGGCCCTCCAGCACGCTGCGACACGCGCCCGTCGCCGTCTCCCACACCCGCACCGTGGTGTTGTCAGATGGCAGGTGTTGCTGTCAGAAAGAAGGCGATCCAGCAGGCAGTTTTA
>QGDG01000211.1:0-14471 GCA_003268315.1 Stemphylium lycopersici
TCGATCAAGCCTCAATCAAGCGCTTGTATTCGGCTTGATTGTTGACAAGTCTGCTTGTCAGACCACCAGATCTGCTGTGTGTCGTAGTGTCTTGCGGGCTATTGTCTTGATGCCTGAGAGTGTAGGCATAGCGGCTTTTCCAGTTAGGGGTGATGGATGTTGAGCTTCTAGGTTGGCTAGTCTGTCTGCTGCCTCGTTTCCTTCAATGCCTAGGTGGATCTAGTGGTGAGATGCCTGTGGCTTTGAACGAGCTTAGCACAAACTCGGAGTTGAACGTTTGGTACTAGGCAGCTCGGAATAGCTTGTAGAAATGACGCTTTTTGATGCCTGTTAAGGCCTGGCTCTCGTGTAGTTGTTTAGTGACTTCTTTGGAGTAGTTGTTGCCAAAAGTTGAGAAGCAACCCACATCTAGCGGCTGCAGCGTCTGTGTACTGTGAGGCGGAAACACAAGTAGTAGAATCCTATAGCGACTACAATAGTCGATAAAGGCCATAGTTATATGCGAGTCGTGGCCGTCAACAATAAGTAATCGCCAGAAAGTACGAGCTTTAGCAGCAGTTTCCCAGTCAAAGATCTATTCAAGCCATGCAAGACCAACCTCGTTGTTAGACTAGCCAGAGGGCGTTGCAGTAGTAAATATCGAGTCTTCTCTTGCGTCCAGGTCCTCCATCCAGGACTGTTGTAGGGTATTCGGTGCGCCAGTAAAGATCACCCCAGGCGACAACACCGAGCCATCAGAACAGACAGTTGCAAGAATAGATACCCATTCTCTATTGCCATCTTGCAAGCTTTGGCGTTTGCTTCCAGCCTCCCAAGCTGCCTTGCTAAAGATCCTTTTGCTCCTATTCACTAATCCAATCGCCAGGCCCTTCTCATCTATATTGTATGTATGCTGCGGTAGGATAGAGTATTGTTCGATTTTAGAGCGTAGTAAGTCGAAGTATTCGGCATACTTCTCGGCCCGGTCAGCGTCGTGGCGTGAGGCGTCCATAGGGGAGGTCCATTTGTAGATGAGCTGCTCGGGGTGACGGTGCAGGAACCTGGTAACCCAGCCATGTCCAACGTATTGTCGGGCCATTTCAGAGGCGAAATTGACTACCATTTGCCTTGTAGGTGCTAGGACTTGCTCAGTAAGATCTGCTATATAGCTGCAAAGCTCATACTCTTGTTGTGGGGTGAGCTTTTGACGCGAGGAGTATCCATCTTCACGAGACGCGCACACGCCTCGGTGCCGGCGCGACAGCGTGGAACGCGACACCGAATACTTGTCAGCAATTTTGTGGTACGAAAGTTCACCAGCTGCTTCTGCTGCGTCACAGGCTTCAAGCGCAGCGTGTAAATCCATGCCGTTGTGGTGTTATAGTATTGAGGATATTGGTACAAAATGGTGTTCGCGTGCACGGACCCTGTAACAGGGTTTTAGCGCATCGCTGACCTTCGCTGCGCTAACGCGTGTAGCAGAGTATGCTGGCGCGACTGCAACGAAAGAACTGTCGCTCTTGTTTGACTGCATCAAGCGATCAGAAGCGGGTCTTCCGTCGAAGTAATTATCTTAACGATGTGGCACCTGTGGCACCCAAAGCTCGCAGGACGAGCCGTGACGTCACAGGGCTGCACTCAGTCACTTCTCACGACGCGATCGACACTGTCAGACTATCCACTATATATACCTTCATGCTACAACTGCAGAAAGGTCGGCCTTTTTGTAGTTTGACAGACACCTCTCTCAACCTGGACACCCTGCGCAACACTCCTCCAAGAAACTTCGCAATGGGACTCTAAACATGTACAAGTCAGCGCTTCAGCTCACCTGCTGGGCTCCGATACGTCATTCACCAACCCTACTTTACTCCCCAAGTGCACCCCTCAACACACCCCTCGCCTCCACCGCCGGCCTCGATGTGCGCTATAACGCGCTGCACTCTGAGCACCACAAAGACGACACCTGAACGCTCGCTCGCATCCCAAACAGCCTTCACGACAACGTCCCTCCCGCCGCTGCCCATCCTCGATCCGCCTCCGCCCTTCCCACCCATCGCAAGTACCTGCAGCACGGCTATGTACGCGTTACTCCACATCACCATCGCGATGCGCAAGCCGGCCAGCTGTAGCTTGAGCTGTGACTATATGGTTGAGGTGGATGGGTTGTATGGCTGTAAAGCGCGTCAAGGTTGATGGTGGGTAGACGCTACGCGCGAGCCTTGATTCCCAGCGCATTGTGCTTCTCATGCACTTCGTTAAGAAGAGCCGTAAGGTTCTTGTCTACCTTCTCGAAGGACTTTTGGATAACGCGGACAGGTGTCTTGCTCTGGGGCTCGAAGATGCACGCAAAAGGCTTCGCAGCCGATACAAACCCCGTGGTGAACATGCTTTCTTCCACAACGAGTTTCTTCCCACTTGGCGTACGGACATTGAATGCCCACAGCAGGCGCGCAACTACTATGCTTGCGGAATTGCGCGCGATATGACGACCAGGACAGATTCTGCGACCGTACCCAAAGTTATTGCATTGCGATTGCGACTTGCCCATCCAGCGTTCGGGGCGGAACTCTGCCGGCTTGTCAAAAAGGTCCTCGTTGTGACGCATTGCGGAAAAGAGTGGGATGACAACAGACCCCTTGGGGATAAGGTAGCCATGATAGTAATCCTCGTGGGTTGTGGCGTGCGGAATGCCGGCTTGTTGTGGATGACGCCAGCGGAAAACCTCTTCTACTACGGCGTGGATGTACGGCAAGTCCTTCAGGTCCCCAAACTCGGGCAGTCGCTCGCTTCCCACAACTTTTTCGAGCTCCATCTGCGCCTTCGCCAGCCATTCAGGATGCGCGACGCATGCGAGGACGAAGATCATGAGAGTAGCGCTCATGGTTTCAACCTCAGCATCGGCGAGTATACCAACATCCCAGGCGACCTGCTGCTCAGTCATGCTCTGGGCTTCAATAGCTCTTTCAAAGTCTTTCGCCCAGTTCCATCCCTCGCGTCCGAGCGCCTCGTTGTAGCTCTGGACGTGCAGGTCGTCGAGCTCATGGAATCACTTTGCAGCCTGGCGCTTCCAAGGCGCAATGGCTGCGGGCAGGTAGTTGAGCCACGACAGCGCATCCACGATCCAAACTCCCGGTTGGCCGACAACGTGGAAGTTCTTCATGCATTCGCGAGTTCGTTCTAACTGCCACTCTTTTCCGGTGTGGATACGCATCCCGAAAGCCATTGAGTAAGCCAAGCTCGTTGCAAATCCTTCGACGCAATGCGCGATGCTTCCGGATGACTCCAGAAGGCTCTTGAGTAGTTGCTGACTCTCCAAGTCTTGGATAGGTGTGTAGCAAGCCGTTGCCCGCGGGCTCAACACTGGCGCTTGAAGCTTCTGATGTAGAAGAAAGTCATTACCAAAAGGTTTGAAGACGATCGGATTGCTATTGCACACTAACTCGTGCCCCATAACCTATACGCATCAATCAGTGGTGCTTCCTGATACGTCATGGCAATTTCCTACGAGATGCGGCCTGCTACTATAGATGTTCCTTCGCTTGTCGAGTAGTTCTTTGGCCGTTTCATAATCACCAACTATGATGATGGTACCTCCAAGGTTGACCGAAACAATGTTCCCGTACTGCTTGATCCACTTGGTGAAGGTCAACCAGGGAGCACCTTTCGGTGCTTGGTGAAGGTTCCCGAGCAGTGGCAGGCCACGGGGGCCTGGGGGCAGCTTCGCCCGCCGAACTAGACAGGCAACTATATATATTACTAGTGTGCCTCCAACTAGGCCAAGGATGGATGTAGCCATGGTGTGAGAAGTGCTCGAGGTGTTCGTTGCTCCGCTGAAGTGTAGGACGAAAGCAATGTTGCTAAATCTACTCTAATCGACCGTCCAAGTTCGAGATGCTGAGTGCATTAATACGAACATGATCGACAGGACCAGGCGATTGCTATACATGCAGGTGGGGCTTGTGTGACCAGGGCGGGGTTGACGGCCAATCCATTGTTCGTACATATATTAGCTCTGGTTACTACCGATGTGATGAGATTTCGCCTCGCCTCATGTTTACATGTCGCTACGATGGTGATACGTGTTACTATCAGAGGTCGTTCGCCCGTCCACAATGTCCCGCCTTACAACCCTCGCAGTGCCCGCTCTCATGTGGGCCTTGAAGTAACTTGGAACTAAAAGTTGCCTGCTCAATCCTCACTCCTGCCCATGTATTGAGTCTGTACGCAACCCGCTCTATGTACGATTTCTCATCCAACTTCAGGCTCCCTAGCCAGCCGCAAGATTTGCAACTCTGGTTGTACACAATAGCGTTGTATCCGTTACGAGGGTATCCTCTAATCCAGATCGCTACGAGTCCACTATTCCATCCGTTCTTGCCGCATCGATTGTTGACGCATGTGAATGCTCCTATGATATTCGTGTCCCACTTTTTCTCAGGATGGGCCTCTGTGTTGGAATTGAACCACGTCGAAGTTATGGCAGGCGCGACAGCTTCCGCAATGCGTTGGTGCAGTTCGGGAAACATGAAGGAAGTCCTCGTCTCCTTTCGTAGTTTAGGGATCCGTGCTCGACCAATCTTTGGTCGTGCGATAGTCATATTAACGTCCGATATAGTGAGGGCCTGCAAAGTGTCTTCAAGTGGGATGAAATCTAAGTCGAATGTCGGATTTGCGTGTGAACTGTTTTCCGTCGCGGTGTGGCCGCTGCGCTGGCCATTGTGTGTTGCCGAAGGGACATTGGAAGGTGTTGAGAACGGCAAAGGGACGTGTTGGGTAGAGGGAACAGGCGTGACTGATGTAGTGGCCGAGTCCCTTCTGGATCTTTGGTGAACTGGGGCATCGTTTTGGTGCTGAGTCAATGCATTCTGGCTACTAAAAGAGCGATTGCATGCCTTGCAGTCAAAGGGTCCATGCTTTGGTGAGTCCTCTTTATGTTGTTTGAGGGCCTCCTCGCTGGCGAAGGTGCGATTGCACAATACACAAAGGCTCATTGCGAGTCCTGTTCAAGCCTGTGGTGAATTTTTAGCTTAAGGTTGTGGCCACGTAGGAAGTGCCAACGATTGCTGAGTTCAGCTTATAAGAAATGAATCGGAACGAGGTTAGTGTTTTGTGGAGGTCCTATGCTATTTTGGAGCCAATGATACAGTGACACATCACGCGCTGTGGCTGCATCTGCGAGTTGATTTCTTGAAGTGCACGCATAAACTAATGCAGAGTGCGACAAGTTAAAACTGTGCCCCACCCACACCAAGGCTTACTCTTTACAAGCACTTGTTATGGCGATTGTGATCTGAGCACATAACTTCTGTGATCAGGCTGAAGATTCATGTGCGGAGTCAAGCGGCTAAGCGGCTTGGTATGCAGGGTGTCGTGTTTGCGCATATGCAGAGGTTCTCCATGAACAACGCGTCAATGGTTCGGTGGGATGCCGTTCACGAATATTCATGCACGTACCTAACACGAGATGTCTCCAGAACAATCCTGCACTCGAGATAAAGGCTCTTTGCCCCTGACTTCAGCGCCAGCCCAAGGATTATCTTCCCTCGATTTTACTAAGATCCTACGAATAGTGCCGCCCGAACTGTTTCAATTGCGATGGCTAAAAAGGTTAGGGGCGCGAAAGCAGTCAAAGATGTGCTTCCTCGACTGAAAACAAGGTGAGGCAGGCTCCCTCCGTTCATGCAAGCACACTTTTTTAAAGCTGACTACATCAGCCTATATACAAGTCCATCTGTTACCTTACACTTTGGTCCCACTCATCAGATATACTATCTCCCAGAGGTTTTGCTGCAAAGATTGGAGAATATCCCGAGTCGTGATCGCTCGACACACGCGATTCACCTCGTAGATGTTGACGCAAGCATTGGTCACGTCTTGATCCACTTCCTGCACACGGGTGTCTATCAGACACTCAACGACGAAGATTTCGAGGATGCCGAGAATACCCACAAAACTCTCGTCCGAAATGAGTTCCAGACAGCTGTGCTTGCTCTAGAAGCCGCTAAGAAGTACAGCGTGCCTGAATAGAAACCTTTTTAGACGCGGCGCGGCCGAGGCGTCTCATCTGAGCTCCTGTCTGACCTGCTTGTGTCATCTGATCTGGCTGGTTTGATGTATCACAACCAGACGCGTCGTACAGGGCGAGATAGAACCGTTCGTAGAGTTTATCACCAGTGACGTCGCTAGCAGCATCAAGGGCGGCTTGAAGTGCTTCATGTGAAGACGCGAAAAGGAAGGCCTGAAGGGATAGGTTGATAATATCAAGGATACAACGGATACAGTGCCGTTTCGGATCCCAGTTGATCTACTATAGGTTAGATGACTGGATAAGAATAAAGTAGGAACGTAAATTATGATCCTGGTTGACAAATGCTGCAAACCCGTATCGTTTGATGTCGCATTATCGCCAGTATGACACCCGAGTTGCTCTGTAATACCATATAGGACGAGTCTTGACGAGATAAGTCGGAATAGATATCAGGATAAGGGACCCTGGCTTTATCCGATATCCGATATATATCACATTGGATATAGCAGGATAGCAGAGATGATATCAAGATAGCATATTAGGATAGGCAAGCCTGGGTAGAACGCAAGTGCGATGTAACCCACATAAAATACCCTTATATTCAGGTGGATAATCAATCAAAGAGTTGAGCAAATCAGTATAGATAGAATCCATAGTAAAAGAACATTTGTCCACTTCTCAGTACTAGCATGCTACTAATGCAGGAGAATTTGGGGTAGAAGAACAACATTATCATCGAAAGATATTACATAGCAGACTCCAACGGCGAGCGTACTTAATGAACGAATAGCCCATATGTATTCTCGTCCTAACTGCTACTGCTGAATGATTTTTTTTCAAAGCGATACGCCCTATCAGCGTCTGAGAATTCGCGATGCGGCTTCCAAATCTTCAATCTTATTCGACAAAGTCAGTCGCTGCTGTTTTGTCAGTAACGACTCCCCTGCAATCATCTCCAGCCGTTCACTGTCCAGTTCAATAACCCATTCTTGTGTAAGCACAGCAAGGGGGCTTCTGGGTCCGGTAAGTAAGCAGTGATCGACCGCTTGTTGGTAGACATTGTCGACGAATCGTTTCCTAGCGACCTTGTAATAAGACCACAAAATGTCGTGGATTTCTTCCTTAACTTGATCAACGTTGCTTTTGCTCTTGGTCGTGCTTCTGACATCCTCAAGGTCCACGATGAGATTGTCAGAGACCTGGGCGGTATTGTGGAACCCTCTCTTGATCTCTTGTCTGGACTTTGCTTTCAACATAGCCGCCTTCCTATTCCCGCGAACGATTTGGAGATTCTCGTTGAAGTAGTGATTTACAGTGTATGGTTTTTTGTCTCTCTCCAAGGAAACGAGAAATGTTGCTTGATGTAACGCCGCTTTGTATCTCGTAAGCACTTCGTCGAGGATTGAAGCCCATATCTCCTCCCGAACGCATGAGTCTGCACAAAGCGTGTCCAGAGCCATCACCATGAAACGATGAATGACCACTATGACACGGCTAACGTATATCTTGGTCATAGATGGCCACTTGTCGGACTGCTCCCTGAAAGCACTAGAGAGGATTGTTCCGCCGAAAATACCCAAGTCTACGCCGCGAGATTGCAAATAAAGCTTCTCGGTCCAACTCGTTATGCCGCTTCTAGGGTTTTCGATACCGCTGTCCTTGCTGATGATGTTATCAAGGATGCTGTACTCATCCAGGTCAATGTCCTCAAGAAGAACAGCCCTTTCTCTGGCATTTGCATCCTCCGACAGGTCATCTTCAACATCTTTGTCTGATTCATCGTCTTCCTCCTCCTCATTCGACTCAGCCGTTTCAAAACGTCGTAAATGTGCCTTCCGCGCAAAGTCATAACCGAATGTCTCGGTGAGATTGGCCACGTATGTAATGAGTCTAGGCTTTACTTTATCGAAGATATCGTGAGAGGAGTATCGCGCAGTTAAAGCAGCTTCGACGAGCTCCTGGAAACGTCTTGCTAGACTACTTAGAAACAGTCGCTGCTCTTTCTCTGTTTGACGCGCCGGACCGAGTTCTTTCATAGTTGCCTGGCAGTCAGATAGTTGCTTGCGAACATCTTTTAGGAGCTCCGGAAATTCCTTTCGGGTAATTTGGCCCAACAGCTCAGTGAGTCGTGCTTTCAGAGCAACTGCACCCAGGCGATCTTTGGGTAGTGTGTTCCAGGGTGTCTTGAGAAACATGTTTTCTGCTTCCGAAAGATTGAAGGCATCCGCATCATCCGCACCTCGGCTCCGGACGATATAGTATCCAAGTGTGAGTGGTCTCTTTTTTCCTAGAACCAGGTTACAAATGTTGGCTTGCGCGCTTTGCTCTGTTACTAAATCGGGCTTTGTCAATACACCTAAAGTGCGCTCTCCGCTCTTGTCAAAATCCTCAGCCATTGTAAGGATCTCCTGAGTGGCAATGTCGACATTGCTGGGTAGGACGGCAAGGATGATGGTACGGCTATGTTTTATGTAGCCTCTTACCATGCTTTGAACAAGCTGAATATCAGCTTTGGTCGTAATTCCCTCACTCGGATTGCGGAAAATGCCCGGTACGTCAATCACTGTTAAATAATCCTCACCAGGACCGCAAATCTCGATCTTCAGGATGTCCTCGCTGAAAACAGTTCCTTCGCATGAAGCAAGGTCGGTTCGAATTCCCATTCGAGCATTCGCCTGTTCATATAATCAGTGATCGTAATAGGCTATGAAGTGTATTTTTAGGTCAAACCTACTTCCTTTAGAATCTCCCGTAAATGAGAGCGAAAGTCTTCCGTTGGTGGAATTTCTGGACGATAACTGGCGACAAGTCTCTTGTGATCATCAGAAGCATGAGGGCCAGCAATGATCTTTATATCCACTCGAGATTCGGGGTCACGGCGGGATGTTATTTGTGTCGCATAACGTGTACAAAGCTCCAGATCGCGAGGGAATGGAACGCCTGTCAAGCTTTCGAGAAGAGACGACTTACCACTGCTTTGGTCGCCAACGACGACGAGCTATGTGCGGCTTAACGAGGAGAGCAATAAAAGAATCTTGGCAGCTTACCTGTGGAAGAGGAACGTGTTGTCCAACATTTTTCTCGCGAAGTTGGTCTATCTTGCGAAGTAAAGCTGGGCTTGCTAGATGGTTTGACTTTGATGTGATCATATCGACTGCCATCTTAGGTGGAAATGCATATCAGGCGTAAATTGAATGTTATGCTAAAATTCTATAGCTCTCACTATATATAGACTTAACCTACATTGGCTATGATCCAGTGTGAGTAAGCAGCGTAAAAACCAGGATCTGCAATCAACTTTCCATTCCATGCACTCTAAATAATCCTAAATGCACTGCAAGCCGCTGCAAGGTTTGGCAAATGACCCTAGGAGACCGGCCCACCTGGAAGTTGCATTTGGTATGCATATAACTTCAGTTATTGGCTTTTCTCATCAATTAATCCTTCTATTTCTATCACGATCGCTGTTCTCCCTTGCTGCAGAATCAAATATTTGAAGTTCACCTTTCGAGCGAAATCACCTCACAATCCGTTTTGGAACTGAATGACGATCTCGCTTGTTGATATGCTTTGCGACGTGAGATTCAAGCGAGAATTTGAATTGTCGTGGTGTGCAGCCGTTCTGCAAGCCTTCGTTTGTTGTTCATCATGCCCAGCAACTAGTGCTTATTGTTTGATAGCGGGGTAAACGCTCAGTGGCTCCTGTGTGCGGGGTATGCCACCCAGAGTGTGGGATTGATTGACCATGTATTTTAACCCGCTGTCACTCCATAGATAACGTGTTGGATCAGTACCGCAGGTGGACACATAATACCTCACTTTAATCTTAACCTACCCTCTGCATCACCTTCTTGTCTCAACAACCAAGATTCTACAGTATGATAATGCACGAATGACTGAGCGTTTCTTTCTGTGCTGGTATCGGCTGGACACCGATCAACGTTGACAAGAAGCACAGGTTTCAACACAATAGGAGCGGTGGCTTGGGATCGCTGCAGCCAAGCACGCTGGCATGCGTATTGCAGCTTACACAGCGCGTATGATGGTCCTGTGACTCACCAGATTGCAGGAGACAGCTACCGGTACGTACGGCCGCTCGCCTCGCAACGCACTGGCTGGTGTACCCGCCCAGCCGCAAGCCGCAACATGGATTCGTCTTCTTCTTTATCAGTTTTGGCTAGCAGACTCCTCGAATCCACCAATCCCCTTGTGCAGCTTTTGTCGCGTCGATGCAGGACGTTGCAGACTCTGTCCGAGTACGGTGGACTGGCTAGGAAGCCTATCAGTGGCTGTATTGTATATGTTGTGACCGTTGTGCTCAAGGGATGTCTGGGATCCGTCATCGCGTCTTGCATTGCTGTGTCGCGGCTTCATGGCTGCCGCTGCATTCGGTGGGCGTGTCGTGTCAAGTAACTTGCTTTAATTGGCTAGGAGATACTGTTGTCTCCCTACATGAAGTACTAGCGCTCTTCGGTTAGGATTATCATTAGGTGAGAGAGGCTTTGCGTGGGATGAAAGATCGATTGCCTGCAGGAACCGGAAACTGCAAATGCATGAGAGTGTACACAAGGGCTGCAACCAGTCGCGCAGCTTCGCACGAGTTAAAAGAACCAGACAGTTTTTGAAGTACAGTGCATAGGCGACGCTGGCGGTCGTGGTGCCATGCCGAGCGCTTATCAAAGGTCTGATTAGCCTCATGCGTGTTGGTTTACGCCAGAAGGCTGATTTAGTTCAGACTTTCCAGCAGTCCTACCCGTTGTTGCAATCGAAACGCGCGCCTCCTATGCAATATGTTGTCTGGGCCAAGCCTTCCTGCGTCTTCGGCATTCATTTGTAACCCGGAATGTGTGGTTATCCTTAGGGAAGAAGGGCTGCTGGTGTTGGGGCCAAGCCATGAACCTTCCGCGAGCGCACCGGGCCGTTGTCGATCTGGTCAATCCCGCTTTGTCTCTTCAACGGATCGTATGTAAGCCCAGGGCACCTTGCATGGTCACGTGGATTATCCACCAGCCAATCAGCCCACCAGTTTATGTATATAAACCTACGTCACAGACCTCTCGGTCATCAGAACACAGAACACTACACTTTACAATGCACCTTACATCACACTTTGTCTCCTGCTCCTAACTGCCTACATCGTAGTATCAATATTCCCAAATCGCACCACGCAGCAAGTCATATTAATCGCATCGCAACTTGCCTCGCATCTTGTGAACAAGATGACAACCGACATTCCCGGCCTTTCGACTTTGAGCAACCTGCTACTTTGTTCTAATACCAAGCAGGAGCCGTGTCAGGCACATGCTGCGCTTGTATGTAGTGGTTGCAACATGGTTCAAGTATGTCTGCCTTCTCTCTAGCTCATTTTTCGTGATCAAACAACACGTTTCTGTGGCCCTGTTTGACCTACTGACGCGAGAACAGTACTGTTCAAAGAAATGTCAGACTACGGATTGGTCTCATCACAAGAAAGGATGTAAATCCCCGTTCCTGAAAGGCACTTGGGAACCCGAGTGGTATCGCAGCGGCCGTCAGCCTGCTTTTATCCGAGAGGGTCCCCCACTCGCAATGTTCGGCAACAAGAAGTATCTCTGGGGCAACATGCCTGCTCTCGACATTCTGCAGCTTCAGAACAACGAAAGCAAGACATATACAACGAACCACGACTTCAACCTTCTCTTTGCTGCGTCGGGCGATCTTCGAAATACCATCAAAACTATCGCTGGGCTGCCTGAAGGATACAAGGGTAAATGCGTTGCTGTTCTAAACGACATGGATATCATCATCGTGGCTCGCAATGCCATCATGCTTTTAATTGCTCTCCAATTTGAATCAGACGTTGCAGTACCGATGATTATCCATTTATGGTACTCGGCGCTACTTCCTTCTTATATGATGCAGGCGATTCAGACCAGTATCCTTCCTATGGTCAAAAATGTTTGCCAGAAGATCAAGACCAAGCCCGGTGGTACACTACAGGCAAAGACATTTGAAGTAGGTGGCCGAAAGCTACGCATTACGCTGAAGAAGGAAGAATGGGCTTGTTTGGCGAAGTTTTGTCAGGTTCCCGAGGGATTGACAGCAGAAGCTGCTCAACGGATTCGTCACAGCATCACGCTGGCTCCCGAGAGGGTTGACTATCGTGATCGAGCTCTGCTGAACATGCCTGCTGGTGTCCGCCAAGGCGAAATGTACTTTCGACACACTGGTGTCTTGCTGCCTTATGGTTGTTCCACGAGAGACTTTGACACACCTAACCCGTAAGTATTCTCTGATACTATGAAGCGATCAGGAATTGACATCAATCAAGCACGCTATTTCCTTCAGGTGATTGGCCAATGAAAGACAACGCTAGTCCTCGCGATGGTTGGCTTTTTGATGAGTACATGAAGAATGCTCCAGCTGCTAAAGCAGATGAGTTCGGTGCTATCTTCTTCCACATCAGAGGACTACTTCTTAAGTTCTGCAGCCGGCTACGGAGCTCCAATATCTCGTTTCAGCTGTTCAACATGGATGCCCGAGATATAGGCCGCTATCTCGATGACATGAAGTTCGATCGTATCGAGGTGAGGCACTCGCTTATCCGTCCTCGCCGTAAATGACCATTGACATCTACATAGATTTCCAACATATGCGATCGAGGCTTTGTCGGCCCGCACACTTGTCTCCAGGTCTTCTCGCAACTCCTCAAGTCGATTTCACAGAACCCGAAAGCCACGCTCCTTATGCTCTTCATCAATGCTGCGATAGAAACTGATAACACAGCAAACCCGCAAGGAGACGTACATTCGATGGTATCGGCGATGAAACGCCTCGAAAATTACATCCCGTTCGACAAATCACGAATGAATCTGACTAGAAGTGGAACGAACACAAGGGCACATCCTGATCTAATCTTGCGTACTGCCTGCTACGATATGTTCAAACCGTGGGATAAGTACTTCGATATGTTCATGGACGAGGCCAAGATGATTCAATTCGCTACGCTGTGCGGGATGGCTATCAAGGAGAAGCACACCATCGTTCAGCCTTGGCCGTATAAGATACAGAATCGGACCACCAAAAAGGAGTTCGATGTTCTGCGCGCTGGGTGTACGACGGGGTTCGAGCGGTATATGGAGTTTCAGAAGCTTGAAACTGTCGCTGACAACGTAAGTGTTGGGTTTGCTGGCATGCAGCTGTAGGATGTAGGGCAGCTTGAGATTGTGGACACTTCAGGGATTTACGTTGTCACCGAAACATCGGCGGCAATGACAGAAAAAAAAGTTCCTTGTCTAAGATTAATGTCTTCATAGTGTCGATGTCGACTAGGTTAATTTACGATAAATATACCGAGGTTCACCGCCTGACGACCACAACGGCGAAACGACCCACCGAAACACCAAAATAGCCCTACGACAGTCAGGCTGGTCATCAATCAATCAATCAATCAATCTAACGCCGTCCAAATTGATTAATTGAGTGCTTTTTCAGGCTCAGATTAAGTTAAGATTGATTAAGTTCTACACACAGAGCCTAAGTTAAGTTGAGTTAAGTTATAAAATTAGAACGTTAAGTTGAGTTAATTAAGATTAATTGAGATTAATTAGGGATAGATTATAGGATTAACTTTAACCTATAAAGAAGTAGTTAGGTGTTTTGCCTTTAGGCCTATTCTTCTCCACGATCGAATTGACTATAAGGCGCTGAGTAACTCTGGCTTCATATGAAGTCGTCGTACACTAAGCAGATCTCCAAGCTCACTAAAGATTCTCTCGCAGTCAGCTGAGGCAGCTGGAATAGAGTAGATGTCAAGGGCTAGTTGGGAGAGAACCGGGTATCGAGAGCGCGTAACCAGCCAGTAGTTGATTGGGTGCCTTGCGAGAGGGTCGTCTTCCGCCAAAGTCGCCTCGCGCTTCCAAATATCATACTCATCGTCCATTGTGCTGGCTACCTGCTTTTGGCCTGCCTTAATAGAGCTCCGAAGGCAGTCATCCCGCCCTAACGCTCTACCAACGCGCTGGCGCTTATGCGGTCGCGCGGCTCCCTCAGACGACGACGGCCTACTAGCTTTTGCAGCTACCTTATCCTTGTGCAACCTCCATAATCGTGAGAAGGATTAGTAGCCTTGCTCCAACTAGTCCTTAAATAGATAAGGACCCTCTAAATCTTTATTATAGTCGTCTAGTACTTTCCATAGGTCTTCAAGCGTATATTTGTACGTAGTGTGGAGTATAGTTGCTACAAAGTAAATAGGGGAGTCTCTAAGCTTGTCGTAGTACTTAGAGAGCTTTACGTAGGCGTTGTTAACGTTCATCTTAAGACAATCCTCTAGCGCGTTAGTGTCTTTAT
Source organism: Stemphylium lycopersici (assembly GCA_003268315.1). Taxonomy (NCBI): domain Eukaryota; kingdom Fungi; phylum Ascomycota; class Dothideomycetes; order Pleosporales; family Pleosporaceae; genus Stemphylium; species Stemphylium lycopersici. The sequence goes on from QGDG01000211.1 coordinate 14,342, forward strand.
AATTAATACTCTATAGTCTCTCTTTTTAAGATTTAAGTTGCGCAAGTAACTATTCAAAGGTAATAAGAACCTCCTAAATAGCACCATGGCTACCAGAAGCGCCTCTGCCCTGCAGTAACATGGTAGCCTC
>QGDG01000212.1:0-14236 GCA_003268315.1 Stemphylium lycopersici
ATTGTAGAGCTATTATGCAGAGAGTCGCGTCGTATTAGGTGGGGTGCGCAGCTTAACGTGCCCGTGCGCGAGACGCCCAGATTCGCGAGACGCCCCGCCGAACACCAAATTGTGAGATTAACACTAACTTCAACGCGTTATAACTCTACTAATATAGACCTAATCTAAGCTGCAATTATAGTATTTAAATTACGAGAGCTAGAAGAATAAACCTTGTATATAAAGATTGTAGCTAAGTATAACGTTAATTAATTAATACTTAGCTAAAGACACTAGGGCTCTTAAGCACTATAATAAGCCTATACACTCTAGAAGCTAGTACTTAATTTATAATAAGAGCTAGAGCTTATAAGATATATAAAAACACTTATAGAGAGAGGCCTTCCTCCTACGCAAGAGATAATTAGGAATTTCTTATTAGAAGTAGCCTATTAGCAGCTTAGCGAGAGCTAGGTTACTCGCTTTATTAACCAACACGAGATCTATCTCATCTTAAAGTGGACTAGCGCCATAGATTGTACGCGCCACCTAGCTAATTCTAAGTTAAAATACTGTCTCTACTTCGAGCTACTACATTAAAAGATCACTAAATACCACCTTAAGGCTTAAGATATATACAATATAGATAAGAAGGGCTTCTTAATTAGCTTAATAGGCAGAAGTAAGAGAATCTTTAGCAGGCGTTAATAGGAGAAGAAGGAGGTTCAAGCATCTCTCTAGGATAGATCACGCAAGTTCCTAATAGTCCTGGCCTGCTACTACGCTAATAGGAGCGCGCTGCCTCTAAGCCTTATCTACGTAGCTAAAAAAGGAGCTATACGATTAAGTTAGGTAGAGAATATTAAAGTAGGAGAATATAAAGTCTTTATCTTATTATCTCTAATAGGCTAGTTAAACAATAATATAGGTCTAGCTTAGCTAGAGTAGGTGTTTAATCGCTATATAAAGCAGCGATTAGGGAGATAGTAATTGCTTATTCTTAATAGCTATGGATCTTATATCATAATAGAGTTTATTGACTACTATAATCGCTATAGGATTCTTCTTATGATCCTTCCTCTACATTTAACTTATACGCTCTAGCCGCTTAATATAGTGCTATTCAAGCTACTCTCTTAAGCCTATTCTAACAAGCTTACTAACTATCTCTATAAAGCTTAAGGCCTTATTCTAATTAAGAAAGAAGACTTCTTCCTACTCTTCTAGAGCGCCTAGATATCCTTCTTTATAGAGAGCCTTATATTGAAGGCCTTTAAAGCCACTAGGATCTAGCTAATAGATACTAACGTTATTCTTTATAGATTTACTAGCACGCTAGAAGCTAAGAGAAGCTCATCGTCAGGGCTCTCTAATTATAACTAGAGAAAGCTTAATTAGTTAGTACGAGCTACTATTAATAATAGCTATTAGTATAAGGCAAGAAAGCTACGCTTAAGCGTTTACTATCTCTCTATTTAGAATAAGCTTTTATAGTATAAGAATAAGAGCTTAAAGAAGGCTCTTTAATATAAAAAGAAGTATAAGAAGAAGGGAAAAGCTCTTAACCTTTAATAGCGCCAGGAGTATTACAGTAGCGCGGTCTACTAGTCTCCTCACAAGCTGCGTGAGGCTCGAGCTAGAGAAGCAGTACAGAAGCAAGATGAGATAGAGGAGAAACTCTAAAAGGCACGGGCCAAGAATTAGCGCAAGAAGGCTTAACTACAGCGTTAAGTTAAGCTCAAGAAGAAGCGTGTGGAGAGGCAAGGACTTAAGGAGATAAGGGAGGTTAAGCGAGCTAAAAAAGCAGCTAAACGCGCGCGCTAGAAGGAGGAGAGAGACGCTACTAAAGCTACACAACTACCCTAAAAGCGAAAGAGGAGAGCTTCAGCAGCTATCTTATCGAGTAATAAGCGTCAAAAACGCGTTAGGGCTGCTCGCGCTGGTGCTTAAGTTCCAGAAGAGCCTCCAGCTCCTCCACCAAAGATCACATTACGTGGCCGTAACGTTAACCTCCTACAAAAATTTAGATAGTACAAGTTAATCGCAAGTATTTATTTACTGCAACACTACGTTTTTATGAATATTAAGCTATTGTGTGGCGTTGTACGGCTTCAAATTTGAGATCGCTGAGATGGTGTTCGGCGGGGCGTCTCGCGAATCCGGGCGTCTCGCGCACGGGCACGTTACTGGTGTGCGCAGCTTACTGGTGGAACACGTTAACGTATCCTATCAGTAAGCTGCGCACATCAGTAAGCTGCGGACCCCACCAAACTTGATGCGACGCTCTGTACGATAGCTCTATAACAACGTAATTATTTTAGATATAATTAAGAGATATAATTTATTATATAGTTTTATATAAAGTCTAAGTATGTCCTTTAATATAATATTTTGTGTACGTTAGCAGCGCGCGCTAATATTGCTAGCTAGTCTAGTTCTAGTTACTCTCTATAACTACCTCTTCTACCTCTATAGTAAGCTACTAAGCCTACTATACCTAAAGCACTCTACTAGAAGTAAGATATTAACGCTAGCTAGCTATACGTAGCTTCTTATTCTCTTTTATAAGTATTATTACTAATTATATTATAAGCTAAGTACTCTTAGTAAGCTAGTATATAGTAATACTTATTAGGCTCTTTAACTACTAGCGTAGTTACTTTTATAGATAGTATACTTACTACTATAGCTACGCTACTATATATAGTATTTCTATTTATATTATAGTATTATTCTTTAAAATTATTTATAGTAGAAATAGTATCTAGATAATAGTTAATAATAATAAGATATAATCTAGATAAAGAGAGATAAGTTTTATTACTTAAAAGCTAGTCTAGATATTTTACTATATAAATACTACTAACTAGATTTATATATAGACTATAAGAAAGTCTATCTTATTAATATAGTAGACGCCTTAGTAAGCAAGCTTCTCTATCTTACGTCTATACGCGCGCTTAAAAAGAGAGTAGTAGCTTATATTAAGTAGCTAGAGAAGATAAAATATATAAGCTAGTATATAAAGAAGAACAATTTTATTTTCTATATAGTACTAGTTAAACTTAGGCGTAGTATAGCTACTATAGCTATCTAAGATAAAAATATAATAGACTTTAGCTATATAAAATACTATATACTAGTTAAAATACTTTACTTACTTAAAACTAAGTATATTAGTTATTTAGCTATTATCTAAGATACTAATAATCTAGTTTAGTAAGAGACTATAGTATTAGCTACTCTAGTAAACTTTACTAGTAAGAATTATAAATAGTAGTAAAGCTTAGCTAAACGCGTTAATATACTTAATTACTATTACTTACTTTTAGTTACTTAGCTATATAATAACTACTTAACTAACTTTTTTAGAGCTAGTAACTACTTTAGACGTACTAGTAACGCCTATTATAAACTTAGTCTTATTAAAGTTATAAATATTTTAGTCTAGAATACTATATATTTAGTACGTCTCTTTTATAAGCTTAAACTAAGTAGTTATTATAGTAAGATTCTTATAAAAAGTATACTAGTTATAGAACTTTTTAGTCTACTTTATCTAAAGCTTAGACTAGCTCTAAATAAAGCGCGCTACTTAGTACTTATCTATAAGTAGAGAAGGTAGATTCTAGCTACGCGTAGCGAGTAAAGCGTCTACTATCTATTGCACGTTAATAATATAGGGTAGAAATTCTTATTAATCTAGCTCTAGAATCTACTATATAAGAGACTACTCTTTAATAAGTAATAGCTTTTAATTAATAGAGACTATCTCTAATTAAGGCTAGATACTATAGAGGCGCACTTAAAGAGTTAATTCTAGTATATTATAAGCTTTAGTAAAGGCGTAGAGAGAGTTTTTTTTATTATTTTAATACGTAGCTATAGTAAGACTTATTCTACCTTCCTAAGAAGTCTGTATAGAGCGTTGTTATCGCGGCATAGTAGTTGTCGTGCAGAGCGTCGCATCAAGTTTGGTGGGGTGCGCAGCTTACTGATGTGCGCAGCTTACTGATAGGATACGTTATAGTGCTACTTGTAGTAAGCGTATCAAATATAGAGGGGGGGGGAAGGCGGAGTCCAAAGTTAAAGGGCGGAATGATGACGATTATGGGTGGACTTCGGGCCGATGAGAGGCCGCTGAGGGAATTCGAGTGAGTAGGGGATTGGGAAACACGCCGCGGGGTCAAGGGCGGAGCGGAGAGGAGAGCGGGGGAAATGAGTGGAGGGAGAGAGATGTGGGATGGAGGAGTGAGGGGATCACGTGTGGTTTGTGAGAGGTGCGTATATGTAGGTAACCAAGGGCGATGCAAGATCGGATGAAAGATACAACAGCATCACACAACAAGAGGCACAACCAAAGTTTGAAGACAAACAGGCCATTATTCTAATTGTCGTCGCCTGGCCTGAAAAAAGTAGGTAAAATATCTACCATCGACTGTTAATACGCGCCCCACGGCGCACCATCGAGCTTGAAGTGCCCAGGCTGGAGCCTCTCAAACACACCGCTGGGGTCGTACTTCTTAGAGATAGCCTTGAGCTTGGCCTTGTTCTCGGAACCGTAGCTGGCAATAACATCCTGCCAGGGGCTACCGTAGTTCATGTACAAGTAGTCGTTTGCCTTGCCAGCAGCTTCTGCCGCAGCGACCGAGCGTTCCATGACAGTCGACGCAAAATCTTGGATCCGCTGGTCATCGGCGCTGTCGGACCACTTCAAAGCGACTAGAGCCAGCATAAGAGGGCCTTCCTCTGGGTCGAGACCGAGCGGGTTACCGCCGTCCTTGGCGCCATTCTCGATGATGGGCTCAGAGAGGACCTGGAGGGAAATTGCAGGGACAAGGTCAGCCGCGTCGACGATCTTGGGGAGCTCTTCGAAAAAAATGTCTTTGGCGATAGTGGCTTGTTCCGCGTCGAGCTTGGTGGACCAGGTCCAGAACGATTGTCGGAGTCCGTCACCGGTAGCTGGTCCATCCAGTAACGAAGTGAGCTCGGCGAGGCTCCTGATTGCTGTCTGGTCCCTAATTGCCCCCTTGATCGCATTGTACTCGTTGAAAATGGCTGCGTTAGGAATGGGGTCGGAGTATTCCATCTCCACATTGGCTACCGGCCCAAGTTGATCGCCTCCCCAGCCAAAGGACAGAATTTGATGGGCTTTGCCGTCCTCGACTGCGTTGACGCCGAGGTTGTAGTACGCCTGGATGAGTGCGGGGAACGCGGTGCTGAGATAGGTCCGCATACCACCCCACATGGTTGGATCCCTGGGGACGGCGGCCACATCAAATTTCGTGACGAGTCCGAAATTGTTGCCGCCACCTCGAAGGGCCCAGTAGAGGTCAGGGAATGAGTCCTTGGTCACGTCGATTATAAGGCCAGACGCTGTGACGACTTCAAACGAGTTTACGTTGTCGCAGGCCAATCCATAGAGACCAGAAAAGTAGGAGATTCCTAGTTGGAAGTCAGTTCGTGTTGAGCGATGATGTGCTCCAACCATGTCTCTTACCTACACCAAGAGTAAGACCTCCTACGCCAACACTGGCAACCTGAGTAATGTTAAGCAGAGCGCTACATTAGCATGACATGCGCCAACTTACCCTGCCGCCAATAATGGTGACGTTGCTCTTCTCCAGCGTTGTGTACACATCATACCAAGTCTGTCCAGGTTGAAATGAAGCACTCTTCCTATCAGCAGATGGAACTGTCTTGTTCATTTTCTGGAAGCTGATAGTGATTCCGCCTTCAATGTTGGATCCTCCTGGTACAGGGGAGTGTCCACCACTCTTTGCAGCAAAAGGACATTGTGTGAGCCGTGAGAGAAGAATGGCAGTAGATACATCCAAAGCCGTCTCAGGCTCAAAGACACACTGGGGAGAGATCTGCCTTTGCTGGGCAGACCAGTAATTGCCAACGAAAGCAGTGTAGGCAGATTCGGATTGCGTCTCTACTTGGTCGTCACCAAAGATCAGCTTCAGGCTATTGCACTAGCAGGGAATTAGTATGGCTCAGAACCGATAGCTTGGACTTCGATTACTTACCGCTGTCGAGCAACCACTCAGCAATGACTTCTCAGCAAAATTTGCCAGTTCAGGCAAAGCTGATACGTTGACACCATTGCTTAACAAGGCCTCTGTGACATCGAAGTTGGCTGGCTCAAACGTGGCCTGAGACACTACACCTGCCACTAAGGTGGTAAGCGAAATAGAGGTCTTCATGCTCCTTGATACAATGGACAACGTTAAAGTCGATCAAATTGAATGAACGTCATAGACGTGAGACGAAGGAGGAACCTGCAGGATAGAACGGAGAACTCCGTGTAGTTGCAAGGGAGGGTTGTGCGAGGATGCAGGTCAGGGCCCGGTCCTGGGGAATCACACCCTTTTATTTTTCCCCCCATAGGTGCAATTCCTCCGCCAGGTTAGGCAGATACTAGGGGTATAGAGTTTGTGTCAGGCGGATGAACCAGAGCCGCTCTCGCTGACTCAGCGGAGGTTATATAGGCTTGCTATTCGCTATCGTGACTCGATCGCGAATCGTCTCTGGTCAATACAGACCTTTTCAAGCCTGACTTTGTGACATTGGGAATATTCAGTATCCAACGTACCTCATTTCCTAACAGTTCGCCTTCAATGGTCGTTTAACCGTCGCGGTCTGGGATGTAGATGGCTTGGGCACACCGTCGTTCTAATTGCCCTGAGAGTCGGTATTCTTCTAGCCTTCGAGAGGTAAGACGACCTGCGGCACGAACTAGGGGGCTGCATTAAGGCCCTTGCACTTGTTTCATTCTTGAGATAATTGGTGTGTGTTGTCTTCCGTTCTGCTAGATGGGCTTCCGCATGTTGAATATTGTGGATCTCCAACAGGACCGTGGGTGGGGCAGCTGCGGTTTTAAGAATTACCTCATTGAACGCTCGTACGGACCACTGGCTGGCTAGGAGAATCTGCAGCGAGTCCCCGATTTTCTGATCGATTGTCGTAGTGCCTACGTATTCGGCCGGCGTTCTGGCTAAGGGTAAAAGGCAAATCGTCCGGAGCCATGGATCGCTGTTGTGAGAATCATACCATCAGACTCCGTCCAGACCCAAGATTGATTATATAAATGAGCTGCGGGCTACGGAAACGATACCTGCAGGAACAGATGCTGTTGTTGGTCCAGAAATCTAGCCTTGATTGGGTTAGACGGCCAAGCAGCCCAAACAAGGTAGGCGCATAGAGGACTTGCACTTTGCCTATAATGCGACTGCCCGGGCCGCTATGTAGCATTTGATTCCGGACCCGTTCATCGAGATCTGTTTCAGCTGATCACCTTATCCTGTGACTACTGTGAAAAGCTTCATGATGGTCATCGTGATCAGCACCGCAAAGTCGTAAATTTCAGGCCCATCCTGTCTTCAGCTCCATAGGCTCGAATGTTATTCAATAGCGAACGGTGCACCCTCCGGAGACAACGGTGTGGTACACATGATTCTAGCGATCAGGCTAGTTTAGTGATGCTATGGCCAAAAACTATAAGCTGGCGTCGACGCCTGCTGAGGGTATATATCTCCGGGGCTGAGGATTTCCGGGGCAGAGGGCAAAGTCTTGGTTTCCCCTCTCCGATCACCCTGCATGGCTGTGCCGCTTCGAAAGTTTCATTTTCGGAACATGACCTGCGTGACCGTCCCCTCCCCCCCCCTTAGAATAGAAGCATACAGGCTGCCTGAGTCGTGAGTCCAAGTAGCGCAAGCGAACTCGCAGTAAAGATTGGAAATCGGATGGAAGGATTATTGGTAGAAACATGAATGATGCTGTGTAGCAACCTCAGCCCTACATCAGTCCATGCCACGCTGACAGTTCTCCGGTCCTTGACATCCAAGGGGCTCAGACCCAGCAACACCGCGTAGAATTGAGTGGGTTGTTCCAGTAAGTTGTTGAAATTATCTGCCGGCCATTGGACGAAAGCGGGTAACTTTTGTGCTTTCTGCTGTTTGACGGTCGCAGGATCAAAGGTGACGCTGTACTTCGAGAGCGCTGGGATTCTGCGTTTGTACAGTAGGAATTCCATAGCAAAGGTCCAAACATTGAGACCGACAAGAGGGCCGAGAAGAGGTTTGTTGGCAAGAAGGGCGGATATGATGGCTATTAGCTGATGGCTTAGGCAAAAAGGTTGGCAGTTGCTTTAATTCCAGGCTCCAAAGTAACAATGTCTCGGTAGGTAGCGGAAGTAAGTAGAATAGAGATATGAGTGTTTTGCTAATAGATTTATATCTTCTGTTAGTATGTCAACACTAAAAGTAATCGGTCGAGCTTTGGTGGTGATTACAGATAGACAACAACTTATTAATTGGCGATCCACAACCGATCCATAAGCGATTTATGTAAGGCAGATGCCACGCAAATATGGCAGTGGTTGAATAAGCTCTGTTCATAAAGGCAAAATAGTAGACAAAGATCTACGAAGGGAAGCGAGACGGTCTACCTAAATGCATCGTAGAGAGAGAAGCGTTTGGCTTGATCGCTCAAAGATAGCGCAAAGGCAAACGTCTCGTCAAACAAAGGAGAAAGAGAGAGGTTAGTAAATTTACCCAAAGGTTAGTAACTTGACTCTGCTTAGTAAGGAATAGGTCGGTAGGCCTATGTCCTTACACGGATTTTGATATTTGGAGTTAAAGTCTGTTGTTCAATTATGCCCCCCAACGTAATATCTAAATCTGCACTCTTTTATCCAAGACACACTGAGTGAAGTGCCTCAAGGCTTGCCTAAAGGCGCACCATCAAGCTTGAAGTAGCCCGGTTGGAGGACCTCAAACACACCAGTAGGGTCGTATTTCTTGGAGATGGCCTTGAGCCTGGCTTTGTTGTCGGCGCCGTAACTAGCAACGACATCCTGATACGGGCTGCCATAATTCATATAGAGGTAGTCGCTAGCTTTGCCTGCCTCCTTCGCTATCGCCACCGAACCATCCTTGACACGCGCAGCGAAATTTTCGAGACGTTCGTCGTCGGCAGTGTCGAGCCATCGGATGGAAACAAGGCCCAGCATGAGAGGACCTCCTTCAGGATCGAGACCAAGCGCATTGCCTCCGTTCATCTTCGTCTTCTCTAGAATCGGTTCGGTAAGCACCTGTAGAGAAAGCGCACTGGTAAGGTTCGCTGCGTCCGAGACAGCCTTGACTTCTTCGAGAAAGAGATTCACGGTATGTGTAGCTATTTCGAGATCCAGTTTCGTAGTCCAGGTCCAGAATTGTTGTCGTAGTCCATCACCCCTCCCATCGCCGTTGACTAGAGTGGTGAGTTCGGCAAGACTTCTGACGGCCGTCGCGTCAGAGATGGCACCTTCGATACTGTTGTACTCTTCCAGAATTGTCGCGTTCGAGATGGGGTCGGCATATTCGAGTTCAGCTAAGCCTACTGGGTCTGCGCCATCAACGGCGGCGAAGGATAGGATCTGGTGAGCTTTCCCGTCCTGCTTTGCGCTCATGCCGAGGTTGACGTAGGCCTCTAGCAGCGCGGGGAACTCACTCTGTAGATAGTAACGCGAACCGCCCCACATTGTGGCCGCACGTGGCAATGCGTTGACGTGGAATTCTGTCACGATGCCAAAGTTGTTGCCGCCGCCTCGGAGGGCCCAGAAGAGGTCGGGGTAGGATGTCTCGCTGACGTTGATGATGAGACCAGTTGCCGTGACTAGTTCAAAAGTGATGACGTTGTCGCATGCCAGGCCATAAACGCTGGAGAAGAAGGAGATGCCTAGGACAGTATTAGTAAACTACTCGTCGATAAGTAAGCACTAGTGTGTATACCTCCGCCTAGAGTCAATCCACCTACACCAACACTAGCAACCTAGGACTTTGTTAGCAAAGCTTCGAGCTAACTATATAGGAAATTACTTACTCGACCGCCAATGATGGTGATCTCATCCTTCTCCAACTTGGTGTATACATCGTACCAAGTCTGACCTGGTTGGAACTTCACAGTCGTCTTGTCGTCCGAAGGTGTAGTTTGGTTCATATTTTCGAAGCTAATAGTAATGCCGCCATCGATATTGGAACCTCCTGGCACTGGGGAATGACCTCCGCTTTTTACTGCAAATGGACATTGTGTTAGCCGGGAGAGTAGGATCGAGGTGGACACGTCCAGAGCTTTGTTCGGCTTGAAGACGCATTTAGGGCGAAGGTTTGCTTGTTGGTTAGACCAGTAGTCGGCAAGGAAACTAGTGTAAGAGGATTCCTTCTGGGTGTCGACTTGATCGTCGCCGAAGATGTGTTTCAAAGATGCACACTGAGGAGCGGTCAGCTGTGATTAGAGTCTGTAGAAGAAAGCCGGCGACATACAGCGGCGGAACAACCGCTGAACAGAGATCGCTCCACGAATGGAGCCAGCTCAGGTAAAGCTGATACATCGACTCCGTTGTTCAAGAGTGCCTCTGTGACATTGAAGTCCAAGGGTTCGCTTGCGGCCTGTGAGAGGACCCCTGCTGTGAGGACAGCAAAAGGAAGTAAAATCTGCATCCTTCCCAGATAACAGGAATTGTATTTTAGGTACAGGCAACAGCCGTTTCAAGCGCAGCCAAATTGAGTAATGCGCAGGAGGGCGCGGAAGACGTTGTACATCAGGGCAACCCGGGGGAACCGACATTGTCTTATTTATTCCGCGCGGGAATTGTCCGCGGACATCAAACGATCTTAGGGTTTAGACCGGTCCAAGGGTAAACCGAAAGCTGCCGATGAAATGCCTGTAGTGACAGACACTGTGAATCCCATTGGGCTTTTTCGCTAGTCATTGTCCAGTTGGTGTCTATGTGTTATTGTGGTTCTAGACGACCTAGGCTTATACGGGTTAGCCGGCCAAGCAATGTAGCAAGGGGTACGCATCTAGGATTCACGCCTTCCGCATTATGTGAACCTCCGAGCCGGTATGAAGGATTCGGTGCTCGCTCCGCCCATCGCGATAAACTCCAGCTAATCGCAGTCTACTACTATATAGTATGAGCGCTAGTGCTAGCGTCCAAATCGTCACCGTTTCAGCTCCACAAACTCATGGTGTTTCTTCCCTATGTGTTCAGCTCCGCAGATCTTCCTCATTCTTTGAATAAATGGCTCGTATTTGGATTGATGCACAAGACCCCGGTGATCGAGCTAGTGTCCTAGTCCTGTTGACATAGGCGATGGGCTGATGTTGGTAGCTACCGGGAGAGCGCATTCCGGGAGTTTAGGCACCTGCAGAATAAAGTCTTAATTACAATCCCTGACTACCGTGCATGGCTAATGCATTTTGCAGTCTGTAATGGTGGTCAGCTGCCAAGGTTTCTCGTTCAGACTCCGAGCCACAGGTAAAGTCATCCGAGAAGGATTGCCCGTTCTGCAGTTCAAAATTGCAGCGTCCCGGGAGAAGGATGTAGAGCTAGCATGGATGCATCGTTGGCGTTGAGTGAGGGGACTAGGAGGTGTGCCATTTCCGCACGCAGGTGGGACGACCCCACATCGGAAGCTAGGTGCCGCCCGTTTCTTCAACCCTATCCGCGACTACTTTCTTCCATTTCCGGACCCATCACGACGTCCGAAGTGGCTTTGGGCTGCTGCATATTCCTTCTCGCCAACAGCAGTTGCATGATGTGAAAAGCCTGCACGCCTTGCCACTTGGCAGCCGCGTATTCTAGAGCTTGGCTAATTAACATTGTCAGGCACGGGAAACTCGATGCAACCGACCCGAACAATCCCAGCAACACGCGGACTTTCGCATAACTACAAACTCCGAAACGCCGTGGTAAGGCTCCCGGTTTGAGTGGTCAGCAGTCGTTCGAATAGCGATAGTAGCAAACGTCGCATCTAGGCTGATCATGATTCTAGTCCAGAGCTAGTGACGACGGGCATTTTTTCTCAGAGCTCGATCAACTGAAATACTGCTTGAAACAACAGGTAACGAGCTATGGATCTCCTGGAAGAATTGGGGAGTGCATCATACATGTGACGTGTCACCCTCGTGACAACAAAGGTTTCTGTTGGGCTAGACGAGCCCGGACCGACATTCCAATTTGAAATATCTCTTTATGTCCCATTCATGTTCGGAACTACGTCGTTGCTCCGGATATCCCAGTGGTCAGTCAAACTGGCTTTGGCGCTATACATAAAACTGGTGGAGGGCCAACCGGACGTTTACGGTAGGTCTCGATGGGTACTTCTAGTATTTGCATCACTATGTGTTACAAGGAAAAACGCAGTGCGATTGCTCACCTTTATCAGTCTTGGTTCGGCTGCAATACTTCGTATCTCGCAGCTTGTCGAGATTTTGTGGACAGCACTTTGCGAATATGATGGACCGGCTTTGAAATTGAATCTCTAGCTTGCTCTATCATATGTATGGCTGTCACTTGGCATGCTTGCCAGGACAGTCGAAAGAGCCTCACCCGATACATTAGTAACACCGTCACTAAGCCAATGAGGCAAGACCAGTACCGCCGCGTTTAGACCTTCCCGAGCCACCGGTCCCACTGCTTTCCCCTCGCTATTGTCATCCTTCTTCAACGTCTTGAGATGCGGTAGAACGGGCTTAAAGGGGTCAATTTTCACAAAATGATCTTTGTGTACGATGCTCTTGTTCATCTGTTCGTCTTCCCGGTGTACCCTCACACAGTGAGCGAGCTTGCAACTCCGCGTCTCGCAGTTCTTGCATTTGGGCCTCTTTCATTTGCGACCAACTGCACGGCAGTTTTGGCAGGTTTTGCCGGGATTGCAACGGAGATTCCATTCATAGCATCGAATGCAAAGTACTGCGCGCTGTCCCTTGGGGAACTTTGAGGGCGTGGGGTAGTTGTCACTTGATTTTTCCCCACTGGAAGCCGTTAGCGGGTGTTCACAATGTTTCTAGCATAGACAAAATTTATTCCAGCTCGTCGAAATTCCACTTAGTCTCTCCAGGCTGGAGGTAGAATGGAAGCATCAACGCATCTTGCTTGTCTGGAGGATGGACTGGCGCAGCAGGCACCATATCTTCGAGCGCCTTCTCATTGGTAAAGACTTGCTCCAGTCCAGCCAGCTGTCTCTTAAGTCTGACTAACTCAACTTTCGTTGCAGCGTGTGCTATTGCCTCGTCAACGAGTGCGTCCTTGGCTACCTGGAGCTCTTTCTCCATGGATTCGATACGTGTCGCGAACATGACGAAGGGAACATGGTGTTCGGCATAGCTCTTCGGAACGAAGGTCCAAGGCGCTGTCCAGCGGCTGTTTGGCAGTTGTCTGAACGCGCCAAGATTGAGTGATTGATCAATTCCGACTCCCGCTGCATAAGTGGTGTAGCTCAGCGGTCAATTTAATGGGATGCAAAGGGATGTTGTGAGGGGGGGTTTATAGGCAATAGTGTTTGCTGCACACTGCAAGAGATGGTGGAGGTTGGCTCCGTGTCCCAGAGGTAGGTTCGAGGGAGAAGGAAGGAGTAATAATTCTTGTGCAGCTACACGCAGGCGGAGCGCAGCTTAAAAGCAGCTGTAGGAGCCAAGGCGCGAGTGAGAAAAGCAATACATAGGGGCGAGAATACTTCTACCCGTAGCCTTAAGATTTCACATCGTTACAGATGTGTTGTGACGCGGCCGGGAGTGAGGGGAGAAATCCGAATCGCAAAGACCGCCCGTTTACTTTCACGTTCACGACAGACTCTAGACCCTTCTACGCTGTAACGCACAGACCATCTCAGTTGTGGGGGGAGAATCATGTGCAGTCTCGCTAGCGGGGTTTCCAAGGCTGTATGTCGTCCGCCTGCGCCCCTCCTCTTCTTCCTCGTTTCTCGTTTACAGCCTTGGCTAGCTAGCTCGGTTACAAGAGATATATCCCTTAAATAGCTTCTGAGAATTCAGGTTTTCACCGCGACTTTACTCAAACTGCCCCTTGCCTCAATTCGAGGCACTAGCGTAGCCGTCTGCAGCTGGCACGACTCGTTGCTCGTGTGAATGTATGGGTGATACGAGGGCAGCAGGAGCAGACAATGGCGACACGTTGGTCCGCGCAAGTCATATTGCTCCTTAGGCTGGCGAATGGGTTTGGTATACCCAAGGCTAGGTATAGCATAGGTTAGGTTGGGCTGTAGGTTATTTACTGTGGGTTAGGCTAGTTCATGACTCGTATTGCCGCAGGTCAGGTTAGTCCATACCTAGTAGAGGCTAGGCTCATGCAGATTATGTAATTGTAACGATGTTAACGTATCCTATCAGTAAGCTGCGCACATCAGTAAGCTGCGGACCCCACCAAACTTGATGCGACGCTCTGTACGATAGCTCTATAACAACGCAATTA
>QGDG01000213.1:0-14028 GCA_003268315.1 Stemphylium lycopersici
GTAAGGTGCGCAAAGTTGGTGGGGTGCGTCACTCGCTTGTACGCGTCACTCGCTTGCCAACCATGTTATACTTTAATACTTATAAGCTCTATTACGCCTATTTAAAGCTAATATAAAGCTTACTATATTATTTTAAATATCTACTAAATTTAGACTAAGAAAGCTACTACTTGTATATTTAATGTCTTTTAGATAATACTATATGACTAACATACTAGTAGGGCGAGGTATTGTCTTTATCTTATATGCAGTTACTATTAGAGCGCGTCGAGTTGTTTAGAATGCTGGCTACCTCGGATGCACTTCTGTAGTATATTCGTAGTCGAACTATTTGCTAAGGACATTTGCTACTACCTTGAAATGTGTACTAGGCGAGTATCTATTCACTTTAAGTCCCGATTAGTAACTCGTTGCGATTTGGATGAAACATTTCGCCGACTACGCACGGCATGCCCTACTCCAAACTACCACTGCTTACCTTTGTCGCCGCGGAATACCCCCCGGTTAGTAACATTAGAATGCTAAGGGTAGGCGTATCTACTTTAACTAAAGTATCTATAGTCCTTGCGCGCTGACGCAGGACTGCAAAAGCACCCATCGATGAAGCTGGAGGGTCGCGACAGCATGTTCGCGAGAATGGCTGCCTAGTAGACTCAATAGAGATCAAACACTTGAAGTAAGTGTTGAGATCTCACTGGTATTCGAAAAATGGTCCGAACCAGGCTCACATGAATGCCTTCTGTATCACACTAGATACCCCGTCAACTTTCATCGTAGGCCGCCATGTAGTCTCAGGATGCCAGCTCCAAAACAAGGGAACGGAAATAGTTTAAAATTGAAAGCCATCATATCATCAGCTCAAAGTAGGGAAAAAAGCGACACACAAGACCATTCACAGAGATACATGACATTAGGGTACATCGTAGTCCGAATAACAAGTAAGCCATTGCCACTCTATTTACAATGTCGACTAGCCCATAGTTTTACTCTCTTGCTTTGCCAGTGGTGGTTGCAACACCACCCTTCGCGCTTCCATTAGAATAGTGTTAGAAATGCCTGACTGGGATCTTCTGCGAATAAAGCCAATCCACCTCATCTGTCGTGAAACCATGCAGGTCCGGAACCATGTACCAAGAGCTCACCAGCAGAAGGACAGAGCTTCCCATGAAGACGAAGCCAGCACGAGCACCTAGATTGCCGGAGTCGGTGTTGTACATGTAGGGCACCGTGAAGGTGAATAGCCATGTTGTTGCCGCATTTGAGATAACGCCGATGGATTGTGTCTTTGCTCGTAGGCGATAAGACGAGACCTCGGCAGTGACGACCCAGCCAATGGAGGTCATTGTGAGTAATTGCCATGCAAGCAGTAAGTTCCTATCATTTCACCATTAGCTTCCACGTAGAGTCGCAAGCATTCAAGCATCAGGCTTACATCAGGATGGCAATAGCCCATAGGCTCCGTTTAGACGACGAGTAGTACAGTCCACCAATCACTGCCATGACGACGATGTTGACAGCGACGCCGGCAAGCCAGATGGAGCGGCGACCGAATTTCTCCATTTGAAACCAACTGAATACGATGGCGATAATGGCAAGACCAAAACCGCCAATACCAACGTCGAAGGCGTGAACGGCAGGCAGTCCGGCAATGATGAGGAAGTATGCGTTTTGAGACAGCAAGGAAGCGCCACTAAGTCCTGCGGCGAGGAATAACCAGACGACCGTGAATGTGCGCTTGAAATTTGTGCCTTGGAACAGCTCGAGATAGCTAGCGTCCCCATGTGCTTCAATCTGCGAGCGCTCCTGATCAACTTGCTTGCGTATAAAGGCGAGACGAGCATCGGTGGTGTTGTCAGATCCGTAAAGTCGAGAAAGCGCACTCTTTGAAGCTTCAGTTTTGCCTTTTCGCAACAAAAAAATAGGCGACTCCGGCACGAGGACAAATGCTAGGCCGGCAGTGGCAGGCCAAATCCATTGGAAGGCAAAGACCTTCCGGAATGCCGAAGGGGACATGTCCTCAATGTAAAGCATGATTGTTACAAGGCCGATTGCTTGCATCAAAACCATGAAAAGAACAATGCTAGATTGAACGGGGCCCCGCAGGCGTAGGGGAGAGATCTCCGATGCCCATGCTGTAGCTGACGCAAAGATGCATCCGATAGCGAAACCATTGATCATTTTCCCACCGAGAAGCATGCTACGGCTTGTAGCTGCATACTGTACGCCGAAATCTGCAATCGAGATGCAAGCGGCAGCCACACAGGCCCATTTCCGCCCAATTCGATCCGAAACGAAACCGATACTGAAGCCACCGATAGCTTGCAGCAAGTACGACATTGCCGTCCACGTAGATGCCCATATCGAAGGGATGAACAAGGACCCTGTGGCAGTATGATCACCGAAGTAGAGGAGGAAGGCAGGCAGGCATCGATATAGACGCTCCATTGATGACGCTGTCGTATCCGAAGACGCCGCCGGCTAGGAGCGCAGCGATCGTATGAGCCAGGATTCGTCCTTGTGATGTGGCCGAGGTCCACAGGCTGCTGACTCGGTCCTTCTCAACAAGGCTCTTACCGAGTTGTAGAACGTCGTCGCTGGCTATGTCTTCGATCATGGCCGCGCCGGGAACGTTTTGCTTCTCTGCGTCGCCGTTCATTTTGTATCAAAAACAAGTAGACAACCGGCAGTGTAGACTGTCTGAGAAAACGGGGAATGGAGATGAGGTTGAGTTGTGCTTTTGGATGTGTTGTCTGGCTTTCAAGGAGGACCAAGACCCTGACTTTGATACAACAACGGTCTCCAGTACTACTAGCGATAAGTATGGGGAAAAGAATCTGGGGTAATGTGGCGGGTTGACGATAGCTGGAACACATTCTAGCACCGAATGGTGATATGGGTATTGGCAAGCACCTGACGCGTTGCTACAAGGTGGACGTGGTGGACTTTCCAGAGCTCGGCTGGGTGGACGGGATTGACCAATGAATTACGCTAGCTGTATTGGTCCGAAACGCCGGGGTGTAAATGAAGAATCAATGCCAGATTTGACGAAGCGCCCCAGGATCCTAGCTGAACCAGATGCTATATTGCCATTAGGTTTCGACGTATACGATCAAACACGATGATGCCAAATCTTCGTGTGTGCCGTAAGCGGCTATAGCACGACCCGATAACCATCATGATCGCCAAAAGCGCGGGCGGAAGCGCATCGGTCGTCAGTGTTGGTCGGTGTAGGACCGGCGACCGAGGGAAAAAATTGCTGTAGAAGAGGCTGATGAACACGTTTACCAGCGAGAGATCAGGTAGCGTGAACCTATCTTCGCTATTGAGTTGTTCTTTGGGAAGTAGGAAGGCTCGGATGCGTGATAAGCTGGCGCTGTTTATCATCACGCTACGATCAATCATCGTATAGATTGGGTCTTTGGCAGGAAGAACTATCGGTTTTGCTGTCACTATAGGCCGAGATCGTGGGTCCCATACGAAGGGCACGCGATCTTCATGTGAACATTCATTGGGTGGGGATGCAATTCGAGAGCTCCGACCTGTTAAGGGGGTTGGCTCGAAATCAATCGTCCTTGGATCGGCTTGTGAGCTTTGATCATGTCTGCCACCACCCAAGTTGGCATTGGTCGACTCATCCAGTGTTCCAGTGGATGATGAGAAAGTTCCGTCGCGATCTGATGCGTCTAGGGTATTGATATGGAAAGGGTCGTCAACACTTTGGCAGGGCGCATCGAAAGGTGGACTGTATGTAAGATCGGTTTCACGTAACGTAGCGAAGAATTGCGGTGACAACCAGTCGATGCTATCCGCAGAACTTTCTAGATGATGATTCCAAGGTCTCGCAAATGTCGTGTAGTCAAAGTAAGGGTCGTATTCAATGGGTTCGGGCCACAAGCCATGCATAAGGCTTTCGTTAAGCGGTACGGGCTGGATTTGAACATGTGACAGCGCGTCCATTCCCTCGTCGCATCTCACTACAGTGGCCCTGCAATCATCGGAAGATGAAACCGCCGGCACAGTGTCCTGCATTTGACTTGGTCGCGACTCTTCGTGAGCTAATGTAGATCTTGGAGGGCGTCGTGACTTTGCAACGCCCCTAGTAGACGTCGCGCCTTCATGAAGAAGCTCGTGTTTCTTCCGTAGTTCACTTCTGGTGAACTGTTTTCCACATGTTTGGCAACAATGTCTTTTGGTCGAGCTATCTTATTGGCCGTCGCACAGGTCAGTGCCGGACAGCTTCCAGTCTTGTCATCGCTCTAGGTAGTACTCACGCGTCTTCACATGCCGCGTTAGATTTTCAGGGCGCGTGAACCTTTTGTCGCATTGCTGACAGACCAGCGGCCTGGCAAGACCTGCGACGCGCTGCACCCTGCAATAGCTTGTACACATGAAGCGACGAATACGTGAACCGGAGCTCGGCAGAATTAGCGCCCTAATGTTCCGGGGTCTAAGACTATGTCGCGCGCACTCGTCTCCATGCAGCCTCCCTCTCAGGTGATAGCGAATTTGTTCCTCGTTCACGATGCACCCCCTTTGGCCGGCAGCATGGCAAAAAAACCAGTGATTGAACCCTTGAGTATCTTGCGACACGCAGGAAACTTGACAATCGGTGTTCAGCCCTCAAGTTTCGCCCTGCCGAACGATGGCACCGGATCAGCCTTTGCAGAGGTAGTGTTGGACTACCACCAGTGCAAAGGGGGTCTGCCAATGTTTGAGATTGCATCTGCTACCGGGAATGGCTTGCTCGATCTTACCGTCGTGTACAGTGAAGGCATCAATGGCATAGACCTCCCTACTGGTACGGAAGGAGGGCCGCCCTCATCTTAGAGGAATATGTTGACCTCATTTAGGTGACGGCCCCTTCTTTCTATTTTCGAACGCAATGGATACATACCGTGGCACTACTTTGAAAATTATTCCGTCCCCTACCGTACAAGTGGTTAGAGCTGTGTATGCTCAACGGTCGCAAAGATATCAGAAGATCGTCCTTTCCACCCCGAATTCGTCCATCACATTTTCGCATGTCGGCTTCGAACGCATCCGAACCAGCTACCCGGTAAAATCGACTTTCACGTGCTCCAATGTTCTTTTGAATCGCATATGGCAAGACGAAGTGAAAACAGTCGATATGTGCACAGTAGCGAAGGGCGAGACAACCCCTGCATGGGAAGTCACAACCGAAGGTACTAAAGTCCGCGGTCAACATTGGGCCCCTTGTCGACTCGGTACGCGATGGGAAGACAAGACGGTCCGTTTCCAAGTTCGAATTGAGAATGGAGGGGCGAGTTGGGCCGTCCACATGGTTGCCAATGGACTCATATTTTGCCTAGACGCCACAGAGAGAGTACTTCCTGTATGTGAGGGGCTATCTACCGAGTCAACAATCTTCCCGGTAGTGCAAAAAGGAAAATGGCCCCTCGTTCGCCTGGATCTAGACACTTGGATCGACGTAGAAATGGTTATTCGCGGTGGCACAGTGCACGTTTCGCTACACGGGCATCAATTGGCGGTGGTCGAGAAGCTAAACATCAGACCTTTGCTTGGCGGAAGTATGAATAACACAGGATCTGTCGCATTCGGTGGCCCTTGTCAGTGGGTGGCATTGTATCGCCATCTCAGCGTGGATGATTTGGAGGGGAACAATCTATACCAGAATACCATGTTGTTGGCTGACCAACAACGGACGCTGGCTGATTTCCAGGTCGGGACCAACAGGCTAGCATGCACAATCGATGGCGCAAAGAGAGACCGGGCATGCTTTGGAGGAGACCTTTATGTCATGGGGCGATCAATCGCATACTCTACGATGACCTTTGAAGCAATAGCCGGAAGCATTGAGCTCCTGACTAGTCACCAAACAAGCGACGGGTATCTCGGCAACTTATGTCCCATCCAGGCACCTATTCACGATGGCGACGATGAGCCCCCGACCTATGCCTTCTACTCGCTGTCATACGCATTGCTACTCATTGTCGCCATCAAAGACTACTGGCTTCATACTGGCGACGAAAGAATCCGAGCGCAATGTTTGGGCCCGCTGAAGAGACTGATGGCATATACTGCGAAGCACGTCTACGAGGGAGTTGTGGTTGCCCCTCCACCTTTATCAAGTGAGTTGCAAGACGATCAGGTCATTTCCAGGGCTGATAATTTACAGTGCATTGGTTTCCCCTCGGTGGCCCTGTCTTTGGGCCTTCGAGCGCCCTGAACAATGCATATTACGAGGCACTGCGCGCGATGTCGACGCTGTCCGATCCCACAACTGCAAAAGAGGGATACCTTCGCCAGGCGCGAGATAGCAAGACCGCGATCTTGCGACACTTTTATGATTCTTCAACAGCAATCTACCGACTCAGCAAGAGCCTTCCCGCAGATGGTATTTGCCAGGACATCAAAGCCCACGCGATGACCTTGAGGCTACTTCCGCACCATGCGAATGACCACGAGCACTTGATTGACTCAGACTGTCCAATTCCCCGCGCACTTCGCAATATGGCGCATTGGGATGCAGCGAAATTCGTGAGCCCGTATGCAACCGGGTTTGCTGTTGAAGCATTGTTCTCGCGAGAACAAGGAGTGGAGGCGGTTAAGCTTATCGAGCGCGTTTGGGGACCGATGTCCGACAGATCGAATGCGAATCACTCTGGAGGACATTGGGAGGCAATGAAGCCGGACGGGACACCGCACGGACACGATACTTCCCTCGTGCACGGCTGGTCAACTTGGCCGGTGTCTCTTATGCCGCGGTACCTCGCTGGGCTGCAGCCCCTAGAGCCCGGTTGGAAGTCCTTTCGCATTGCGCCAGTTCTCGCTGGCCTGGAAGAAGTCAAATGCACATTGGAGACTGTCGCGGGAACGATTGGGATTAAACTTGACATCGTCGAGAACAAGGGTCACGGCACGCTGGATGCTCTGGTACCCTGCGGCATCCGAGCGCACCCACAGTCACCTCGAAGCTGGGGATACCACGGGCCGAAGGTTATCAATGGGACGGGATTGTGGCAGAGGTTCTTTTTATCGCGAGAGATTATCGAGACGAAAGTGTAGATACACAATGGAGCTTTACTATAGTAGTAAGGTAGCGTTAGGGCGAGATTGTAATAGTGTGAACGTCGTCCTCAGATAGCCTAGAGCTGTTTCTTGTTAAAACACTTGGCGCGTAATAGATATGGTTTTACTAGTACAATTAGAAGATGAATGTAATAGTACAAAGGTAAGTTAGCATGATTAGAAGATGTCAGGCGGACGCACCGGAACCGCCAGGAACCACCCTTGCTGAAACACTAAGGGCTATATAGGCTTATAATTCGCTATCGTGGCCCGAAAGCGAATCGTCTTTAGTCAATACACACCATTACAAGCCTTACTTCATGACGTCGGGAGCATCTATGAAATCAAAGGAAAGTGTTGGCAATTACGTAATCTATAATACGAGCATGGAGTCATGCTCTACATAGAAACATGCGTAAGACGCAAGTTGCCACCTATGTAACTAATAATGGTAAACTTCGCAGAAACTACTGTAATGTGTGAGGGTTTCTAGAGCTGGGCTGCTCGCTTTCTCTATCGCCACAAGGACATGCTTCCTATCAAATGGAGCCTTACAATTGATCGCGATAGGCACAAAGCTAACTTACGATTTAAGTATTAGCTCTACTTCGACATGCTACATTCGAAGATGCAATATCGCAGCTTTAATGCTCGCAGCACGTACAATATAGATAAGAAAGGATTCTCCGTCGGCGTCTTAAAACGCCCCAAAAGAGTCTTTAGCAAGGCCTCTTTAGGATTATATTAAGCCAAGGCAGCGACAAAAGATGGCAGCCGTAAAAAGATAACGCTGCTAGCTTGTGTATGCGCTTCTAGAGAGTAATTGCCGTCCGCTCTTACATACCAGGGCTTATTAGGGATTCAATTAAGCTAGGTAGACGCTATAGAGCTCTAGAAACACTAAGTTTTCTTCTCAAAGTTACTAGCGGGATAGAGCAACAATAGATAGCTTTAAAATAGCTTTAGTAGGTCTTCGATCGCTCTACGAGGGCAATAGCGCGCCACGACCACAAACTTCTTATTCTTAAAGGCCATAGTAGCCATCCTACGACGAATTTTATAGAATTTTGCGATAGCTATCGCATCGTCTTAGCTATCTTTCCATCTTATTTTACCCACAGCTTGCAGCCGCTCGACGTTGTGCTCTTCGGGCCCTTTTCTCAGTAATATACTCAAGAACTTAACCGCCAGATCTACTAATTGTAAGATATTTTAAACGTTACAGAACGCGACTTCTTTAGAGATTTCTAGCCACCGTAGAGATATACAACGATCTTAGAACCCATTAAGAAGAGGTTTTAAGCTACAGGCGGGTGGCTAATAGATGCGGATGCTGCACTAAAACGCTTCAGCAACTACACTTTAGAACAAGGTGGGACTCTAGGACTGCGACAGCACGTTAAATACGATAGTTGGCGTGAGCTGGGAAAGGCTTTCGACGCTGCGGTCGCTGACAAGTCAGAAGATGAAGCCCAGCAGCTTGAAGCTTCATTACACCCTCTACAGGCCCAAAACGAGCTCCTCCACCACGAGAACGACTACGTCAACCGCTCCCTCAACTCCAAACCTAACGCTAAGACGAGCCACAAGTCTATAGACCTTCAGCAGTGTAAAGAGTACCGTGGCGGGGCTGTATTCTGGTCCCCAAGGAATCTCCGCGACACTGCGACCGCAGGAAAAACTCGCGATACAGCAAACAAGAGTGAACTAATAACCTCACGTAAAGCAGCAAAGATTTCGACAAAGTATCATCGTGTTGCTGCTGCATCAAGGCATCAAATCAGGTTGACGCTGGTCCGCCACACCCAAAAATTGCGCAATCGAGCGCCAAATCAAGACGCCAGCGAAATACAATTAGTGGAAACGCTCTGGAAGCTTCTACATAGTAATAACTCAAATAATCTTGCTATAACAGCTAATTGCTGTGGCCCAATTAACGCATCTTTTCGATCGTCTCATGTTGGTGGGGTGGCTCGTTCACTGCGCACGGATAATAAGCGCTTCGACCTGGATTGGGTGTCGGTGTTTGCGGGCTCCGTAAGCGAGTATGCGAGACGGCGTCTGGACGCTTCGGGTCACCGCAAAGCCCCAAAGTTTTTTCGTGACGGTGACCATGACACAAATATAGTCATAATGTTATCTTGCGAGGAGCCGAGTTGACCGGGCCAAGAGCAATATCCATGTCAATGACACGAAGATGGCAGCACTCTCCCTGTCCGCGGCTTCCGTCGTTGGTAATTGCACTCTATCAACGTTCATATAAAACCCCATTTCCCAAAGACTGTCTTAATTATCAAGCAGCTCCGATCCTTTAAATCTCTTTCATTCGCTTTAACAACAGGGAAGGCAGTCAGTGTCTTCGTAAAATACCATCCGCTTACTGTTCCGCTTCGCATCCTGCAATTCTTCAAAGTGGGAAGATTCAGCTTTGTATTCTCCAACATGAGGCTCGCAAAGAAAGATATCACCAACTTTATGGTCGGCTTGGGAATGGTACAGGATCAAGTATCGCAGATCCATAACCGAGCTCAGTTGAGTTGGAATTACACCGAGGAACTACTCGGTGCACTCTTCCCCGCCAACGTCCTCCTACCATCAAGCCACGAATACTCTGCTTCTATTTCACAATATTTGTACGTATCATCGATATGATCTCAGTATGCTTTTCCCCGCTTCAAATCCCACTGACTCTAAACAGTGGCACCCGCGCGCGCCTCAATGCCTCTGCTGTTTTTGTCCCTGACTGTACTGCGCAAGTCGCTGTTGGTGTAAAGATCATGGAGACATTTGGCCAACAATTTGCTATTCGTGGTAATGGATACACATCGCATCCAGGAATGGCCGGCATTGCCGGCGGAGTGCTCTTCTCCCTCGATAGAATGGACGAGATAACAATTACGCCTTCGCGACAGATTGTACGCATAGGTGCTGGTAACCAATGGGGAGATGTGTACGAAGCACTCGAGAGCGAAGGTCTCGCGGTCGCTGGAGGCCAGCTTGCCCCTGTCGGTGTGTCTGGTCTGCTGACTGGAAGTAAGTACCGTCTTTCAGCCTCGAACCGAGTCGAAACTAATGCGAGGCTCTGTAGATGGGCTCTCGCACTTCCTCAGCAGCCGTGGTTTCTCCAGCGCCGATGTAGCCAACTTTGAGGTTGTTCTTGCTGGTGGCAAGATTGTCAATGCTAACGCCAAAGAGAACGAGGATCTCTGGTGGGCTCTCAAAGGCGGTGCGAACAACTTCGGCATCGTAACACGATTCGACATGAACACATTTTCCCTCCCCAATGGAGTCTGGTCTGGCGTACTTTCTTATGACCCCAGCCAAGCTGCTGCAATTGGCGAAGCGTTCTACGATATCCAAATCGGAGCTCTCAACGAGCAACCGCACATTGACGTCTTCTATTCGGAGATGAGTATCCCCGGATACAATGTTAGCGCAGTAGATCTCGTTACATTCACCGATAAAGTCAACTTCACGGGCGAATATCCAACCGCCCTACAACCCCTCTACGACGCTAGACCAGTCTCTGTGAGCGCATCTCGAAAGACTCTTACCGTGGCGGCGACTCAAGATGTGACGCCTGAGTTTTTGGCTGTCTACACGAAACGGTGAGTGGTCTTTTCAAGCTTCCAAGAAAGAAAATTCTGATAACTTCGGGTGCAGAATCGATCGTGCAAATCTGCAAGTAAAAGCAAGCAAGGGTCTGTACAAAGAACTTGCTGGACTCCTCTCCGCACACTACGCATCCAGCTCCATCTCTGGCCACACGCTCATGGTAACATGGAACTCGGTAACTCCGCACGCCATTCGCGAATCAAACAGAAAAGGTGGCAATCCTGGCGGCTGGCAGGAGATAAACCAAAACTGTAAGCAACTCACCAATACATTCTCAGCCGGTGAGGGCCACGACTAAGTCCACTGCAGCCATCAACTTCCGCTCGAACTGGGACAACGCTGCCGACGATGCTGCCGCCATCGCCATGGATCGCGAATTCATGGCAAAACTTCAGGAGGTGGCCAGTAAGTGGGAGGCTCTGCTGCCCAATCAGTGGATGAATAACGCGGCCCAATCAGTGGATGTTATTGGCAGCTACGGGAATGATAATGTGCAGCGGCTTAGGAATGTTTCTAGGAAGTACGACAGAAAGCAAACTTTCCAGAAGCTTTGCTCGGGAGGTTACAAGCTTTAGAGAGGTAGAAGTGTGATAGATTAGAGACTAGTTCGTGTATCCTCGACGACATCTCGGTCATGTAAGCAAGCGCACGGCGCGCGACGGTACGCGTCTGAACGACGCTCAGGCCAAACCCCTAAACCCTGACCGAAGATTAATCCGAGCTGCCACTGATTGACCTTTAGCACCCTAACAATCCATCCTTTTCTTCGCTGTAGAATACAACTCTAGTTTACCTATGTGATAGCTGCCAGGCGGATGAACTAGAACCACTCTCGCTGACTTAGCGGGGGCTATATCGGCTTGTCATTCGCTATCATAGCTTGATAGCAAATTGGCACTAGTCAATACAGAACTTCTTAAGCCTACCCCTGTGATATAAGCAGAATCTACTAAATTATTGTTTTTGAGTTCAACTTGTGCTCTCCTCAATACTGTTATACTCATCTCTCTATTATGACAAGCTCTACTATAAACTATACAATTATAACTATACGCCTTATAAGCGCTATAGTATCGAAAGAACTTGATATAATATACAAGTGCATTTTATCCTTAAGACTACTTGTCTAATTAGGTAAGAGGGTAAGGCGATTTGTAGCAGCTTTTTTCACATAAGCGTTAGAATAATAACGCAGTAATAGTAGAAATTAGATATTTAATTTATTTTAAGTATTCTAGGTTACTTCGCTCGCTATAGGCTCCATTAATTATTATCTGTTTTTCTACTACAACAGAGAGAATAGGCTCTTATCTCTTCAACCTAAGCTACCACGCAAGTAGTCTGTACTTATCATGGTGACGTGCATTGTGATTAGACGCGAGACGACCAAGTGTTAGATCTAAGTATTTGATAGCTACGTACGGCGGCCGTGTGGTATATGTGATGGGCTAGAGCACTAACCTCCTGATCCTCGTTAAGAACCTCGGTGTTTCTCTTCTCGCCCGCTCCTATGCGGATTGCCGATTAGGTGATCGCAATGCTGCTTCTCTGCTTGGTCTCGTCCTGCCCGCTCCCGTACCGACTCCCGATCAGGTGATCACGATATCGTTTCCCCGTTTCTGTGTATATAGACTGCCACGTGGACATATCGTAGCTCGCTATCGAATATAATCTTGTTACCTAGCCCTGCCAGGGACGATCCCCTCCTTGAGTGCACCTAGAGCTAGCCCCTTAGAGTATAAAAATACACGAGGTGTCAAGATGTCTATCTAATAGATGGATTGGTCTAGAGTATATTTGCGGCTCGCTTGCTGTCACATACCTAGCGTGTCGGCTAGCGAGCCAACTAGTATGTAAGTAGATCTTAGGTACTAGGCGGAGCACCTAGTATCTGTAGTACTGTTAGTATTACGGCAACTACAATGGTTACCGTGACATCCGCGTCGTGCTGCAGCGGATAGGATAGCTGGCCACGGTTGTGGGCACGTAGGCTAGTTTCCATAGGATATAGGGTCTAAATCCTGCAACGTAACATATATAAATAACTCTACGGCTTCACGCATACCTCGGAAGCTAGCCTGCCCTAACCTTGACCAGGCCTAGAGAAGTATCGCCTAACCACGTGGAAAAAAAATCAATAATTTTAATAACATTAGTACTAAGAAAGACGTTGCTAAGAATGCCCCCCCGTGCTAAAAAAAAAGTCGCATTTTTCTCTTGCAGGTAGTAGAAAGACACTTTCTTTGTTTGCATAATAGAGTAAAGGGTATACTCGCGTCCTATACAAGATCGTTACTATTTCGCGTGGACATGCCGCGCAAAGCTAAGACCTCGGTCCTCCACAAGTACATATACACTAAAAGCCAGGTCTATGTTAGCGTGAAAAACTAAATGTAGATAGTAGCTTACTGCTATAACGTTATAGCTTTATTGCTATGCGCACTTACAACATTGAAGGGATTACCAGCGATACCACATCGGCAATCACCTACTAGACCAGTTTGTTGGCATGACCAAGCACACCTTAGTCCGTCGCAAGCTTGCTGTAAGCGGTTATTAATAGATTTTCAAAGAGTGCTTAATTATGGAATAAGCTTACACGTTTGGTTAACTGAGGTGTGTTATCTGCTGCGGGTAGTGCTGGGCTGTTACGAACCTGGAAGGGGAGGCACGGCGGTTAAGTCAAGGAACGTCGACGGCTAGTCGCCATAGCCATATGTAAGGCGGGGCACGTGTCACGTGACCTCCTCGGGGGCGTATGCACGAGGAAGGGTCTTGGCAGGCTCCTCGTACATCAGCCACCGAGGAATGCTCCTCGTACATGAGCTACCGAGGAATCCTTGGACTCCTCTGACCGAGGACTACGAGCACTACAAGTATATAGGAATAGGCATTGAGCTTTTATAACTCGATGTGTTCAACTTAAGTTACAAGTACAGTACCTACAATATAATAGTTACTGCAGAGACACATTTTTATATCACCCTGTTGCTTCATCCGCGAAAACTAACTAAAGAGGTCTCGACACCAGAAGTCTTATATTACTTCCACTCGAGTCCATACTCTTAACATGGGCTAGTAAAACCTATGCTAAGCAAGGTAGCAAAAATAAAATACTTCATTGCGAAGAGAGAGTTGTTGAATATATGTAGCTAGGGATCTCTTTTTGTTATAATTCTTGTGTGATGAAGAAAAAACATTTGCAAGAAGATCTCACCTTTTATAGCGAAGGGTTTTATTTAGTTTCGGTTGTTTTTATGTATATATCAGGCACACTAGATAGGCTTATCACACGACTTTATACTAACATAACATAGTTTACAAGCGAGTCGCCCGTACAAGCGAGCCGCCCACCCCACCAAC
>QGDG01000214.1:0-13615 GCA_003268315.1 Stemphylium lycopersici
ATATCTTGACGGTGTTGTCGTCGGACGCCGAGGCCAGCCGTGTCGAGTCGGGCGAGAAGGCCACTGATCTGACAAGATTGCTATGGCCCTCGAGCGTCTGCAGACACGCGCTCCACTCCTCGCTTAGAGTTGGCCTAACGCTGATTGCTTCTGGCTCTTCGTGCTTGAATAGCTGTCTGACGAGACTACCTGTTAGGCTGAACAGCAATGCGGATGCATAGGTCTGAAGAGGGTAACCTTTAATTGCCCCTTTGTAGTACATAATAAACCGCCGTGCGTCTTAAATAAGCTTAGCAAGTCTATCTTAGTTGCAAATCTCCTGCTAGCGTTAGCATTAAGGTCAAATTAAAGGCGTGCAAATCTTGTGCGACACACCTAGACTAGTGACTACAGTTTTTCTATAGAGACGACGCCTTTCCCTACACTCTTACACAGACTAAGCCCCTCTAGCCAGTAAATATACTTCTCCCTCAGAAAGTTATACACGGCTCTCATCTAGAGGTCAGCAACACTGTTTGGCCAGCATTTAGGTTCAGAGTCGTGCAGATGGTCGATCCAGTAGACGCACGGGTAGCGCGCGGTCGCTAGCAGATCGCGATCGGGTACCCTGACCTCGTCGATCGAGCAGCCTAGCTCCACCAAATCGTACATGTCGCGTTTCAATCTGCTAGACAGCAGCTCGAGTGACTAGGCAAACAGGATGTAGTGCATCTCGCTCTCGGACGGAAGGGCTGCAGATTGCATCTTGTCGCTCAGATAGTCCTTGGCTGACTGATGAACGAGGTAGACTTGCTCATCGCGAACGGTGAGAAATGATCCGCACATGGCTGCAATCTTTCTTACAGTCTCCGCTACCATTGTAGCTCGACCTGCCGACTTGCACAGGCTGCCCATCTCAGCAAGGTAGAGCGGACGGTATACGACAGCCGTGATACAGAGTAGAGACTGGCAGATCTCCACATTCCTTGCTGACAGCCGCTGGATCTACTGCATCATGCGATCGTACAGTTGTTGTAAGCCCGCTAGCGCCTCCTCAACTACAGTTAGTAGGTCCCAGCTCTCAGGCTTCTCAAGCTCCTGCATCACCAAAGCCACCCAAAGAAAGGTGCCGTTCGCCTTCCGGTGCAACTCATCCCGTACTTGCTTTCGCTGATCCTCTTCTCCGAGTGACTCAAGACAAGACAGCTTATGGTCGATGTATGCATCTACAGCTCGAGCCACCTGCTCCGCGTTTTGCTTAAGTTCTAGACTTAGCTTAGCTTCATCACCGACTAACTTAAGCTTCTCCTCGATATGATTTTCGTTTCGACTTAACACCAGCCACTTTATACGAGCAGACAATGTGCTAGTACGGACGATAAGATCAAGAAGCTTAGGCAGATCCACCACGCACTCGTCGAGAGCATCAACGACAAGATACGTTCTCTTTAGCCCCTTGTCCTGCGTCACGCTTGTGAAGATTTCAGACAGTGCTACCTAGGCATTCGCATCCTCGAACAAGGCCTTACCTGCATGATCGTACTTTCCACAGATATGCGACATAAGTGATGGTTGCTGATCCACGAGCATATACAGCAGTCCTCGTATTACGCTTGTGGCGCTGTTGATGCGCGAGTCAGTCGCTTGGCAGAAGAAGTACGAGACAAGCTTAGTTCTAGGCATCGAACTTTGCAGCTCATCGATAAGGCCGCAGAGCAGCATCGTCTTGCCTTTACTAGGATCTCCTTTTATCCATAGTAGTTGGCTGTTTAGGTCCTGTTGCTATTGCTAGAAGGTGGTGTTATTAAGAACCCAGCGGTAGGAGTCTGCTAGCAGTCCGCCTTTGGTTTCCTCGATACGCTCCTTGTCCTTACGAGGGTCCGTAGCATACAAGTCCTAAAGACAGTCCTTTAGCTTCTGAATTTTATAATAAAGCCGCCTAAACGCCTCCTCTTCGCCTTCGCCGTACACAAGCGCGATATTCACGTCACAGATCCCCAACAATGAATACGCCATATCCTCTTTTAGCTTAGTCTTCCTGTCTCCTTTCTAGCGCAGACGCTCTTTGATGTCGCACTAGGCAAGACTACCTCGAAGTACTTAGGGCGGAATGCTAGTAGTTTTGCTAATTAATAGCGTTAGTGATATCTTGTCACTAAGCCTCTCCTACTCTTATAAGAAGAACTTAACGGTACTTAGCGCGATAAGCTCTTAGAGCGTCTAGCTACGCGTGAACTATTAACTAGACCTAAAGGCTAACTCCTAAGTAGACTAGGTAAGTATATTATTAAACTTTCTCTTCTTTATTAATATATCTAATAGGTATATATAGCACTTCGCCGCGTTTTAGTACTAGTAGAATATAGATTAGATAGCTAAAGAGAGCTTAGCCTTATCTAACTTATTAATATAGTAGGTATTAACCTAGAAGTACTCTAGTCTATTTTACTATACTTACTCTTTATAGAAGTAAATTTTCTTATAGCTAGGCGTCTTCTTATTACTAAATATCTTCTTATAGCTAGGCTTATACTTACTATAGCCTTTTATAATATCTATAAAAGTTACTTTTTCTATATCTTCTTTTTAGGTATATAAAAGTATAGCGTAAAAAAGTATCTTATTATTTTTAAAGCTAAAAGTTATAAGCTTTTTATCTTCTCTATATTTTAGAAGCTATATTAACTTATATAGGTATATAGTAGCTATATAATAGAAATAAAATAAGACTAAATATAGTAGCCTAATAAATATATAATAATTACTTTTTTATACCTTTTCTAGTATAGCTTATAGAAGAGAGAGTAAAGAGCTAGTATAGTACTAAAGTAGATAAGTCTATAGTAGAATATAAGCTATAGTAGTATACAATCTAGAGAGAGCGCCTATTATTATACTCTTAGTATAGTAAGGGCGTTATATTAGACTAAAGGCGGGGAAGGCGTAGCTA
Organism: Stemphylium lycopersici; assembly: GCA_003268315.1. NCBI lineage: Eukaryota > Fungi > Ascomycota > Dothideomycetes > Pleosporales > Pleosporaceae > Stemphylium > Stemphylium lycopersici. The sequence goes on from QGDG01000214.1 coordinate 2,930, forward strand.
AACGTGCACGTAGCATATTAGCCGCAAGGCTATCTTACAGCGTTAAAGGTGGCATTATAAAGACAATAAGTAGACTTATTAGTACTATAAGTAAAGTAGCAGACTGCTAAGCTACCCTATATTATAACTAGCAAGAAGGAGAGAAATATCTAAGCGTATAGCAGGTAAGCGAGAGTAGACGTTTAATAGCTAGTACACGCTATAGTTATTCTTAGTAGTCTACCTACTATAGTTAAAGTATTAAATTTATTATAATAAGTAGTATAAATATCTAAGTACGCTACTATAGGTAGTATATATACTAAGTAATGCTAGAGATGCCTAATACGCTAGAACGCTTTTAGTAATTATTATTCTTATTAGTAAAACTACTAGACTATATATATATTAAGCTAGAAATTCTTTTAAATATATAAGATAGATACTTTTTTATTTCTACTTCTTAATAGACTCTCTAATCTTTATAGAGACCTTCTTTATTATTAGTAAATAGAGAGGTATTAATAAGAGATAGACTAATAGCGCTAATAAAATAATTAATAGTAAGGGCAACAGTGCGAAAACTTGTGCTAGAGGCTAATAGCCTAGAAGGTAACCAGCTCTAGAAGATAGATACGCTAACTGCAGTTCGATAATGATGCAGATGAGAGATGGCGAGGCTCCGAAGCGAAAACTGTCCCGTTACACCGTGCGTCCCGGCACGCTTGGATTGACATTAATTATGTAATGTGAGATTGTGTGCGGATAATGCACAATATCCAAATGAGAACACTGATGATGCTCGTGCACAAACTTCTTGGGAATGCCGTTAGTTTCGTGGATACTAGAAACGCGATGCAATTCAGCTTAATTACATGACTTCGGAAGACTTGCCGATCCTGAGGCACTAGAATTATGCAGTTTGCTAGACAAAGTTTAATTACTCATGGAATCTGTTCTCTATACTCCTAAATCTCGAGATGAAGTATCTCCTGCCTCGGACGTATCTGGTAACAAGTTCAGGGAATTGTATGCCCAACTATCTTCTAACCTCGCCCTGCTTTCGCATAGAATACCTCCTCCTAGATAACCACCCATGTGAAAAGAGTTTTGTAGATAATCCAGCGGTGACAGGGAACATCTGTCCGACGAGTCGCAGTTGGCATGCAACGCTCGTGATGGCTGCTTGTGGTCAGAGACGAAACCTTGAGTGAGGGCCGACGAGCAATGGTAGGGTTCTGAGGTGTTGTCCAAAACGGGCGGCGTGCAGAATTCAGTATCTGCTAGAGCTGCTACTTTTGCTTGGTTCGGATACTGAGCTATGAAAAAGGTCAGGGATATTCTGTTCTGAAAGATAAAATCCACTATGAAATCGTACCATGTTCTAACGCTTCTATGGCCGCTAATGCGTTTCGTAGTTGCTCCTGTAGGGAGATATTCTCTTGCTCAAGCTTTGTGTTCTGAATCTGTCAATGGGAAAATCTACCGTTAGGGATTTCTTTTTTAACCTAGCGCTAAAGGACATCAATTTGGTCTTTCACTCTCTAGCGCGACTTTCGCTAACTCTCTCGATTTTTCTTTCTTTTCTATGCAAGTTAGGTGGCAGTGAGCTTCATAATACTCTACAGGCCTGCTTCAGGCGGTAATATTCTTCGCTAGGCAATCGCTAGGTAGGATCGAGTCGATATGATAGAGAGTGGTGGAAGACCTAGATAACAAGTGGCGGAGTGACTAGCGAGATAAAGGCACTTAGCGTCCAAAGACGCGCAACAAAAAGACGATCTTAGCAGAGAACGATGGGTAAGGCCGACGCAGAAAGGCGGTCCGTCTAGGATTTTACCAACTTGATCGTGCTTATGCGTTATAAACATATGCTACAGTATCTAGAGCATTAGGAAATAAGCTCTAAAAGTAATTACCACTTTAATGTTACCTCCGCGCGTATTGCGGTCGTCTAGGGCTAATATTCTGTTAGAGGCCGTAGGTAATGTTACTGTTCAGGTAATAACCTCTGTCACTGTACTAGAATATAAGAGGGCCGTAGCTGCGGTCTTAAAAACGATGTGAAAGCAGAATTATAGGGCAAAAGAGTGTCGCCTTGGTTTGTGTAAAGGATCTCTACTACATAACCAATACAAGATAATGTATCTGAGATAGCTCTTGAGCGTACTATAACATATACTAGCTACAGCCTCTTATAACTTCACTGTATCGTTTTGAAGTGCTTATATTAGGAGATATCTAGAGTTTCCTCAATCTAGACTAAGATCTCTATAGCACACTCTGCTAAGCTCTCTATCGCTATAAGCTTCTGCTCTATGCATCTTCGGCTTAACATATGCGAAGAGAAAGCTAAATAGTATCACTTAAGATAACAGTCAAGACTTGGAGGGCAAGTGCTAGTGTCGGGTATACACTATGAAGCGGTTCACTATTGTCCTTACCTCTTACAGTGTCGGTACCTATAGACATCACGAGTTCTCTAAGCTATATCCTATTAGTACGCAAGTCCAGATGCTGCAGACGTATGTGGGACTCCTGGTAAACGTAGATGCAACTGTTTAGAATTACACGCATCGTATCACTCGCTCCGCTTAGTTTCTACTATAGAGAACAGGTTTATAGTAGTGCATATCTGACAAGCCCTATTTAGAGCGAAGAAAGAAGTAGTTAAAAAAGGCAGTACCTCCTTATTTTTTACACTACACTAATTCACTCTAAAATAACACTTTCTATACTTATCGCCCTTGCAGTCTGTTTCTTAGTCAGACTTATTTTAACTAGTATGCTTATATACCTTGAGGTTAGAGACCTTAGAACTATCCCCTATAGCCATAAGTACGACTACTAATAGGAAAAGGTTGCGGAAATTATTATTAGTATTATTTTAATAAGCCTAGGAATTAGTAGTATTATTATAATCGCGACTATACTCTATTCTAAGAAAGAGATATACTACTAGCTTAATAGATTTCTTATGTGTAACCTCTAAATTCTTAATAGCTACAACGTTAGATAATCTACTTACGTAGATATCTATTCTTCTACTAATAGAATTCTAGCTCACTCTATTGTTGCGAAACTTCCTTTCTCCTCTATAGGCTATATAGGCTGTGTATCTGATAGCGTCAATAACTATACTTGACATTGTTTCTACAGTTAAGTAAGTTAACTATATCTTTAATTAAAGTAATCTAATTATAAGTAAAGGCAAAATAGTGTTATCTACGTATAAGTTAGTATTGCTTGCTTATTTTGCTACTATATTACTTATGTCTCTTATACTCTCGCTAAAGCAACTAAACGTCTATAACAACTTAGGATCTAAGTAGTAAATTAAGAACTATATGCGCCTCTTATATACTCTTATCTTATTAAATGTAGTTGCTTCGTTAATTTAGTTGTCTAGCGTAATTATTGTCTCTAGTCTCTTACTTGTAGGCAAAGACACTTCGGCAGAGCTCTAGCTAGGCGTATTTATTATAAGTTTTCGCCTACGTCTATCATAGAAACTAATATATACTAGGCCTACACTACTACATAGTTGCTATGTTATCTCTCTTTTTACATTAATTAGATCTAGCGTAGACTCATCGTACTAATAAGTGATTAGATAAGGAGACTAGTTTATCTTTTCTCCTATGGACTGACAAGAAACCGTACCTGCCGAATAGCAGAATGATAGACACGAAAGAGTAGGGCATATTAAGCATAGCAGAGCCCTCTTACTTAGTGCACTAAGCTAGAGTGCTCTAACAGAAGTACTACTAAGAATAAAACTATAACTATAGAAAGGTTCTGTAGATAGATTATCTTAGGCTTAAAAGTGAAGGTATTGCGTATACTTAAGGTTAATCAATACTACTAAGTTGCATTCTATTATATTAACAATATAATTAACGGCGACCTGTTTCTAATAAGATTTTTGCTGCTATGCTCTTGAGGCTGTAAGCGTCGTTAAGAATCCTAGTGTGTGACAAAAGTTGTAGATATGTTACAAGATCAGAGGTTACCTAAGACGAAGCTAGTAGGTTTCGCTATAATAGAGCGGGAATCGCAACTTTAGCGGACATTCTTATGTTAAGATACAAAACAAGTTACACCTTGACTTACTGTAGGAGAAGAGATTAGGTAGACCTTCGAGCCCTTGTAACCTAAATATCTGAACTATCGCACCTTATTGTCCTCTTATTAAGGGAAAGACTAAGCGCTTATACGCAAGTCCTTTTACCGTCATCGTGTTCTAAACGCTCGATACTATTCAAGAGTATTAATATTATGACTTTTGTATAGATTGCTTCAAGAAAAGCTAATTCTAGGATATTTCTAGTATATAGAAGGGTTTGAAGGGCTACAAATGCTCAAATGCGTTAAGCATATAGACTAGTAATAACTAGGACTACTTTGCAATCAATCACCCTAGGGTCTAGCGCAAGAAAGCAAATACAATTAGGAATATATTTAGTACTGTCTAAGTTCAAAAAACCGTAGTAGCTTTACTAACCTCTCTTCTATAACGTGTAATAGCGCAGTTTTATTGCACTAAGCAACTAACTAGGGAAGCGTTTATACACCTCTTCCTAGTCTATACCCTGTTCATCCTTTAACGAGAGTAGAAGTAGTTCCTCTAACTCTAGCTATAACTTGCGTATTTGTTAGCTATATCTGTCTGTAAACTGCTCCTTATATTTAGTCTCTTCGTCGTAATCGTAATTATTATTATCGTTATCTAAGTGATCTATTTTATAGGTAGCAGCGTCATTATAAAAACTGTTAATCTACTCTGCATTTGGGCTTCGGCGATTGCAAGGGTCTAGACTACTATTATTACACCGATACCCTAGCAGCACCTATAAATCGGACGACATCTAGGTTATACAGATGACGTTTCCTTGTTCGCTAAGGACCTTGCGACCTAGGGCTACTACGTCGAGGTAACTATCTAATTTATAGGGACGTAATATTGCCGTCACAACTAAAGAGCTATTTAGAATAGTGCAAAGCGTTAGATTAGTTATCTAACTAGACATGCTAAGGTCGCAACTATAGTGTATGTTAGTTCTATAGTTAGCTGTTGTGCCTAGTGTATCTGATTCTAGGAAGCAAGTTCGAGGCCTTTCGTTAGTATTGCGTCGTCCTAGTACTAGCTTTCTTTGTAATTGGCTTAACTTTACTCGCTATAATAGCCTCGTAGGTACTATGTCGTAGTCTAATGACCTGAAAGAAGTGTTTGATGGCTTGCGTGCCATCGCGGGTGTCTAAATCGTACGCCTAGGCCGTTATGATCTCGATAGACGGATAATGCTTAACTCGTCATAGCTGTGTTCATCTTTGAAGGTTTCCCCGACTTCGCTTCCGCTGCCTTGTCTACTTATTACACGCCTGTTAGATTCTCTATAAACGTCTTGTTTAAATACAATTTCTTAGAAAGGAGTGATAGAACTTCTTATCTGTGACTGCTCCTCGACTGCTCCCTGCACATAAGCGCCGTCGCCATCTTCTACATCGTGGTGGTTGGTTGAAGACAGGGCTAGGCTTATGGTGCCATGTTCTCTGTCATTGGCACCTAGAGGGCTAAGGATAGGACCATCACTAGTACTAAGACAAGAAGCTTAGTGACTAAGATCTAGCAGAGGCGGTGGCTTAGGCGTATACGTTGATTCGGTTATGAAGCTCTGTGCCTGTCGCTTAGCTATCCTTCGCCGCTTCGCTAAATGGAGATTCTCACGCTCTAGATGCGATACAATATCCGGCACTGCTTCTAGAATAGTCGTTGCCGCGTTAGCGATCGAAGATCGATGCGAACGTTTTCGCGGCGTCGGAGGACCTTTTACCACACTAGCGACGCCGAAAAACGTTTCGCTCTCCACTAGTGGTCCAACTTTGACGGTTTCAGCACAGTTCTATGTATTAATGGGGTCATTTTACTCACTATAATAAGTACTTTTATCATTCTTTGCGGAGAAAGCGTACCTTACGGCTACATTAAGATTATCGCGCTGTTCAGCGTGGTCTCCTCCATTAGTAGTAGTTAGATAGCAGCTCTTATCCTGATAATCTGAGGTCCTACTGCTACGCTATAATGCTGTAGCGCTGTGGCGATCTCTAATCGCGTCATTCTCTCTAACTAAATAACAGTCTATCTAAAATTAGTAGAGTTACTACTGTAGTCTACTAAAGTACTTACCTAAAGTGCTTCTATTAAATAAATTGTTTAAGGTTAAATATAATATTTTGTAGCTTTTCTCTCTCTTATTATATGGTTTATAGAGAAACTAGTAATCACTATTACTAGTTGCGAATTTAAGAGTGCTTGTTTCGTAGTCTACTCTAAACAGATCGTACATCTCTGAGTTTATGTCCTTATTATATTCGAGATAGTCTGTCGTCTGAACCCGTGATATCTGTTAAGGAATAGTAGAAAAGTCACTTTCCCTTCTTAGATACGACTTAGTCTAGAATAGCTTGCTTATATAATTAGGAAGTGAGTATTACTTTAATAAAGTAATCTTAAAGATTGACTTACTACCTCTCTATAATCTCTATAAAGAATATACTTTGTCGCCTTAGCCTTAGGCTTTAATTAAGTACGTTTGAGCGACGTAGGTTTAAAATATTTAAACTTATATAAAATAGGCTAAGTAACTAAAGTAAAAGTAGCTATTATAAGATTTAATAGGATCTGATAGACTTAAACTGATAAGAGAGTATCGTATTGAAGAATTTAAATAGGAAACTACTTATTTTGCTAGCGGCGTCTTTAGAGGAGAGAATATCTAGATTATAGCGCTAAATTAATTATATTATATTATCTTTAGTGTCTCTAAAGCTATTATTGTTATCTAACTATACCTAACTCTTGAATCGACTATTACTGCAGAGGCTTCTAATAGTACGCGTAACTCTCTAATTAAGTCTAGTTCTAGAAGAGCCAATTGCACTAAAGGAAGTAGCCGTAATGTCTATTTGACCGAAGAAGCGTAAGGGACAATATCAGGATATTAGAACTAAGACACGAGAATAGAAGACGTTTACTAGAAAAGCTCTACTCTTAGTACTAAATATAGTAGAGAAGACTTTACTTATTTAGCATAGCTTATAGAGTCTAATACTAACGCTAAGCTACTAGTTGTAAGCTAAACGCAAGCGTATATATAAACAGCCTCCGCTAGCTACATTATAGGGTCACAACTAAGATAAATAGTGCTCGACTACGTTATCGTTAACGCGTCCGGCTCTAGTAGAGCACGGTTAGGTGAGCTCACATTAGCTAGCGTACATTGCAGAAGGACTAAAGGTTGAAGGAGGTGATACTATAGGGCTAGAGCTAAGACATAAGCACTATGAACTAAAAGCTGTATCTAGCCGAAGTAGAATATAGGCACGGTGTAGTTCATCTCTATATTCCTACACTAATGGCAATACCAAGCCGCGAGCTAGTAGTCTCCTAATCTCCGTCTATTACGTTACACTGTAACCCTACGATACTATAGGTAATACAGACTTACTATTAATATTAGAGAATTACAAAGTCTTAAGTGCGGAACTAGTGTCTTATATAAGTGAGGTATCGCGTCTAAGAGAAAAGCCTATTTAGGCATGTTATGTCCTAATTAGGCAAATTAGAGAATGTTTTTACTAGAAGAAGTAAGGTGCAAAGTAACTAAAGCTAAGACTATAGTATAAAATATTATATAGTAAATATTATATTATAGAGATAATAATGCTCTAGTGATTCTAAAGAGAAGTAAGAGGTAAATAGGCTAATTAGTTGAAAATGTGAGGCGCTGGACTAGGCAACAGACGAGCATTCCTCTTTCGATCGCGGATGTAGTTCATGTAGGGCTAGTGTGCAAGTTAGTACTAACGCCTAAGTATAAGTAGTAGAAGAGGTATCATGCTTATAAATTTGTTCTTATAGCACTATACTATACTACGTATAGAAGTTTAGAAATATGTAGTCTAGGAGACATTAGTATATATAAGAGTTAGAGTGACTAGCTTGTACTAAGATTGTATAGATCTGACAAGGACGACTTATAGAGAGGAATATGAGTACTATAGCAACATAAGCTAACTCTTAAAGGTAGGCAGCTAAGTTTAAGATAATTGCTATATAGAGAATAGTTAAGTAAAGTAGAAATAGAGTAATAGCTAGGCGCAAGCTAAGAGCTATAGATAAAAGAGATAAGAGTAGATAGTAACGGGAAACGAGAGGATAGAAAATAATAGTGAAGGTAGGCCTTTTAAGACAGTAGTCGAAGACAAGTCTCTTATTTAGGCGTAGCGCGAAAGCTAGACGCGAGGCCTAGATTACCTAAATAGGGTACATATCTTTCCTAATGTAGGCATGCCGTCTAATTGTTTACTATTATAATAGTTTTTTAGCTTATTAGTATCTTACTTACTATTATAACTAATATTATAATAGCGATCTCTATACTCTTGAGTAGAGAAGTATTAAGAGGTAAAGAGGTAGTTATCTTTTAGCCTACTATTAGAGTAGCTTAGAAAGGTTTAACTAGACTACGTAGATAGCTTATAGTCTTATCTTTTACTGCCTTAGTTAGTATAGTTATTTAGGCGCTTACTTTAATATTTAATAGAGATACTAAATCTATTCTAAGATAGTAATAGAGTAATTATAGTATAATTAGCTATTTCTATATTACGTAAAGCTTACTTAAAGTCTATTTAAGTATAAATAGTTTTAAACTTACTATACTATTATATTTCTTACTTTATAATATTAAAGATTTTAGCTTAAATAAAAGCTATTTTAGCTTTATTATTATTTTAATTATTAGGTATCTTAAAGAAGCTATATAAAAGTAGTAATTCTCTTTTACTAAGCTATAGTAAGAAAGTATTTACTAAATTAGTATCTTTCTAAATAAAGTTAAAAAACTTAGTATAGTTATTATACTTTATAAAAAGAGAGTTTTAGATAAAGTTATATTCTTTATTTTTAATCTAATCTTATCTCTTTAGTAGTCTATCTCTAAACTATTATATAAGTAGTTTCTAGTATACTAAATAGAAGATAGTATCTAAAGCCTAAAGAGTCTTAGTATAGCTATTTTTATAGATAGTAGCTATTTTAAAAACGCCTTTAACGTCTCTAATCTATTAGTTTACTTATTAAGAGGTAGCTAGCTTATTAGTATTTTCTAGTTTAGGCTAAGAAGTAGCTACGTTTAGAGCTCTTAGTAGTTTAGATACTTTATCTATAGTACTACTAAGTTTACTTATTATCTCTCTAATAGCTATCTAAGCTATAAAGAGAAAGTTAGTAGTAGCTACTCTTTTATAGAGTATTACTAAGCGCTTTTTAAATTTACTTTTATTTTTAGCTTCTTAAAAAGAGTTTATTACTTATACTATCTAGTCTTAGATACTAGTAGCTAAAGTATAGATAGATAATAGCTTATAGGTAGTACTATAGGTTACGCTATTATTATTATTACTTATTCTATCTTAGAAAGGTATAGTAGTACTAGTTACTATAGTATTATTATAGTATATATATACTATATAAAGCTCTATTACTAACTAAGTATAGTAGAGGTTTATATCCTCTACTACTAGTTAGTACGACCTAATAAGTAGAGCGCTACGCGCCTTTCTATAGTTAAGTAAAAAGTTATATAAAGACTACTTTTTTTTACTTTAAGAGGTTCTTAAAGAGTTTTTAAAGTTAAAAGCTTTCTTTTTAAAAAAGTCTTTACTTTTATTATAATAGCTTTTAAGCTTATTATAAAAAATACTTTTAAGTATCTTATACTAGAAAAGTTTATTCTCTTATATAGTAGTTTTGCGTTAGGCTTATTACTTAATTATAGTTTAATTTATAATACTATAGTCTCTATCTAAGAATATATTAGTTAGTTAATAAGCTACTTACTTATCTTATATATTATATAAAGAGCTTATCTTTTTATAGCTCTAGTAGAACTACTTATAGTAAAGTATTTAAAATATAGTAAAAAGAGATATCTTAATAACTATCTATCTAATAAGAAGTAGAAAGAATTCAAATTATAAGAAGTAATAGATAGGCGCTAAGATATTAGTATAAGCTGATATTAAGACAAATTCTTAAGAAGCTATTAAGCCTCCTTAAGAGGTAATATATATTTACGTTACGTAACTATAGCTGCTATAGGCTAACGGTGATCTAAGAGGTTCTTAGTAGCTCGCTTATCTATAGCTAAGGTTATATAATAGTAGAATATTATAATAATAGCTTCCTCTCTTCTAGAGAGTTATCTTAACCCTTATAATAATTTTATAATATTACTATAGTATCTACTACGTTTAGATACTTTCTATACTTTACGTTACCTACTATAGTTAGCGTTATTCTAACTCTTACCTATTATCTTATCGCGATCTAAACGCTACGTATATATAAAAAACCTCTTTTTTAAAAAAAAAAATTATTATACGTTACTTACTTTAGATTGCTATAGCTATAGCTATATTACCTAGTAGTCTTTTCACTTTACTATAGTAAGTACTATAAAGTATAGTCCGTTTGCGCTATAACTATCTAAAGCTAAGTATAAATTTTACTACGCTTATAACTCTATAGTAAAGTAGATAGTAACGCAATATTACGACTATAGAGGCCCTTTAGACATATTGTGCCGGTGCACGGAGTGCTATAGCGTGAGACTAGTAGACACTGCCATAAAAGCCTTCTTG
>QGDG01000215.1:0-13296 GCA_003268315.1 Stemphylium lycopersici
TTGTTGATGGAAGCTGGTCGCTAGCGCGGCAGAAACTTTTGACGCGTGACTGTATTGCAGGGCCGTCTGGAACAGCCGTGGATGTTGATATGGGTGCTTGGGCCAAGGGGCTGGAGATCAATGTCAGTAGTATGGTGCAGATGGTCAAGTATTGTGTGCCTGCTTTGCAGAAGAACGAGGGCGAGGTCAAGGGGAGTATCATCAACATGGGGTCGATTGCGGGTTTGGAGGGAGGAACGCCGCATTTGTTGTATCCAACGTCCAAGGGCGCGGTGGTGAATATGACGAGGGCCATGGCTGCACACCATGCTGCCGACGGGATTAGGGTGAACTGTGTTTGTCCTGGTGTGAGTACGCGTGTTTTGAGGAGTGAGTGTTCTGGCTAACGGGTTAGATGCTTTATACGCCTATGATATACGCGGGAGGTATGACTGAGGAAGCTCGCGAAGCAAGAAAGGGAAGAAGTTTGTTGGGTACGGAGGGTAACGGTTGGGATGCTGCTTGTGCAGTTACGTTCCTCGCCAGCGATCATGCGAGATGGATCACAGGTGCGGTGTTGCCTGTCGATGCGGGTGCTACCGCAGCAGTCGGCATCGGGATGCCGAAAAGTGCAAGCGTTAATGGATGATTATGAACGCGCAGGATTAAACCCGACAACATGTACCGAACTCCACACCCTGAATACTCCCTCTCCCATCAATGCTTCCTCGCCCATAACACCGCCCAGCCCAACACCCGATACACGAAAACTATAACAAGCAAATAGCCCACATACTTTCCCATACTCCCCGTTCCAAACCCATACACAGCCAGCACGGCCTTACCCTCAACCTCACACTGATCATCCAGCGCACTGGCATACATGCACTGACACCCGCCATCAACCAACTTCTCACAAGCATAGTTCCTCTTGCCAAACTCATTCACCATCATGCCGCGGAAAACGTACGCCTGGTAATCAATATAGTGGAAAACGTAGCGCCAGAATACGTTGAGAGTATCCGGCTGCACCATAAACCCATTCACGCACATCCACAAGCCATTCGCAAACGCCGTTGCCGCAAGCGCGATCACGAAAATCGGGATAAGCGAAGATAGCAGCACAACGAGCGACTCGGCAGCCAGCAGGTCGAGAAACAGCCACAGAACCCACGTCCAGAAGCCGTCGGCCGTGGGGCGAAAGTTCCCAAGCCAGTAGCTAATCACACTGAACAGAATAGTAATGAGGAACAAGAACGGCACGCCGACGATGAAGTTGGATAGCATGAAAGCCGTGGGGCCATAGAGTCCGTTTGCGCGCTCTTTGCGGTAGATGGAGAGGTCCTCGAGGTAGGCGGGGATGTAGGCGACGGCCATGAAGGACATGAATGCGCCACCGAAGAAAATGGCGTTGGTGAAGGCTTGGATGTTGGATTGCACGGGGGAGAGACGCAGCCAGACTGTGCCCATCATTATGGCTAGGCCGATGTACATGGCGATCCTGATCCCGTAGGCGACGATGTCGCGGTGCGATTTTATTAGCGAGCGGTGGGTTAGAGTGAGCAGGATGCTGAAGGGGCTTGCGGTGGTGGAGGAGAGGGATATGGAAGGCGTGGTCGTGTTAGTGGAGGGCGTGCGGAGGTGGCTGGATAGAGCATTTGCGGTGGGGGAGTTGTGCCAGGAAGTGTGGAGATGGGTGAGGCGTTGGCTTGCGGCTTGGGTGTCAATGCTGAAATCTGTGTTTACGAGGTCGATTGCGAATTCGGCGGGGTTGGTGTATAGAGGCATCTTGGGGATAGCATGTTAGTTGCTGGACCATCTTGTAGGTTATGTATGCTACTCACTTGGTATCCCAGGCCAGCAAAGTAATTGCCTAGCTGCTTCACTACGCCATTGTACACGACCTTTCCCTTACTCAACAGCATGAGCTTATCAAATAGTTCGAATGTGGTGGTGGACGGCTGATGGATCGAGGCGATGACAAGCACCTTGTGTTTCTTTGCAATATTCCTTACAAACTTCATCACCTCGTAGCTGGCCGCAGAATCCAAACCGCTGGTCGGCTCGTCGAGAAAGAGTATCTTCGGGCTGGTGATGAGTTGGCTGGCCACACTGACGCGTCGCTTTTGCCCACCGGATACTCCCTTGCGGATGGGTGTTCCAATAAGAGTATCGGCCTGGTTCTGGAGACCAAACGAGGCTAGCAGACTGGATATACGGGCCTTTCTCGCAGCCTTACTTATCAAGCTATCATGTCGATGTCAGTGAGATGCGATGTAATGGTGTAGTTAAGACGGACCTGGGAAGCGCAAGTTGAGCCGCGAAATGCAACGTCTCCCTGACAGTCAGAGACCCCACAAGGGCATCTTCTTGCTCGACATAGCTGCTCAGTTTGCGGAAAGTAGCCAGCGTCGTCGGGGTGCCATTGATACAGAGATTTTGTTTGATCTCAGCCTTGGGCATCGCAGCCCTATGAGCTAGTACGTTGAGTAGCGTAGTCTTTCCAGATCCACTGGGGCCCATCAATGCGAGTATCTCCCCGGCCTCCAGTATGCCACTCACGTTAGACAGAATGTCTATGGGCTGTTTGGAAGTTCGGTCCTTGACGGTGACAGTAACATTTTCCCAACTGAAGCTTTGGACCACGTCATTGGTGAGATGCGCATATTCTGAGCCGTTCGGACTCTTTTCAATATCCTGTGATTCGTTTATTGATGACATGATTGATGACCTGCGGGCTGCGTGGGGTGGGGTCGGGATTCAAGGGAGATGGATATCCAAGGAGCGAAACCTGAAATCATGTAGCGAAACTGGCGACCATCATTTGAAAGAGGTGAATGAATATATCAACAGTCATCTTTTCCTCAGGCGTCCAGATACGGGCCGAGTATAAAGATATCGGCGACTAAGGCCGTGTAAGCGCTGACCTGAAGGCTGAACCCCTACCCCGTAAGTTCAGTGCCGAGAGTGCATGTCTTCGTAGATTAGCATTAGAAGCAATGTGCTATCACATGCCTAAGAGCGGCTATTCGTGTGAAAATTGCGCAGAGACGCGAAAGGATAGGGCCTTTGTGGTGTCCAGCAAATCGGGGATCATATGCAAGGCGCTCCTTCAGAACTGGCATGCAGGAAGCAGATCATCAATATTGTCTCGCCTCGGGCCGCGTGGGATGGATCATCGAATCGCGGTGAGGCTGAACACACCATCGCGCTGCAAGTCAGCCTCCAAGCCATCACATCCGTAGGAAGATGCGGAATTGCGGTGACTAAGATCACGTCAGTCGTGTCGAATGTTTTGAGTCGCCGTGTCGGCTCGGGGACGTTGACAGACGCGCGGCCGTTAATTGGCTGAAGGGTGCAACCTCGCCGACGTTCCAATTATCCGAGGAGGCTGTCTTGTCGCGCCTAATCTTTCCGCAATTCTTTAATGATGGAAATGCCCAGACCGTGGCTGCAGAAAAATATTACAGTGCATTCGAGCCATGCTATGCTACATCGCCCACACCAGTTCAGACCTGCCCCAATTACCACCCCCTCCTGACTGCGCACCCTTGTTTAATACATAAACTCGCTGAGCTCTAACAACTGCGCATCCAGCGACCGCTTGGCTTGTACACTGGCCTCCCTGTTCTCGGCATTGACCTTTTCCTCGTAGGTCATTTCCAGGAGTTTCCTTACATCGTCATCCCCGAAAGTCTTCCCAGGGACACCGAAGCCCTTGCCGTACTGTTTCGCTCTCGCAACAATGGCATCCGGGCCTGCAGTGAACATATCAAAGAACAGGGCTGCGTAAGGAAGTGTCGCACCGTCCTCGATGTTCTTAATGTTTTGTTGGAGGACGAGGATGTTGAGCTGCATCAAGGCGCAGCCGTTGGTGTTCATCCGCTCAATCTTGGACGTACAAAGGGTGAAGAGGTACGTGTCCATCAACGATGCCAGACCACGCGTGATGTGGCTGTAAGAGGTTGCGGGGATGTATGTCGAGACTTCGGTATCGAAGGAGATGAAAGTTGAGTTGAGTGCCAGGATGGCCGGGTCAGGGTCGCTGAGAAGAGTGTCGATGTAAATATTGGATTGTGTGCTCGCGTTGAGTGAGTACAATATCGTGCTGCGGATGGATAGATGTAGGGTGCGCAAGACACGAGTCGAGAGAGAGTGATAGGTTGATACCACTGCGTCGAATATGCTAATTGGAATTAGTGTGCGCTCTTGGAAGCGGAAGGTGAGTTACTTACGCGGCGGTGTCTGTGCTCAACGGCAAGTAAATTGGAGCACCCTGAGGTCGGGGGTCTGAGGACTGAAGCTGAGTCCATCGTCTGTTGTGCCTTTGGCCGCTTTGTTCAATGTTCATCGGATCAGAGGCACGATCACTAATGTGCCTCAGCTGTGCTGTCTTGGTAGCCAGCCACTTCATGCTGGTGTACAGTAAGCACAGATTGACAATGCTCTTCTTGTCCTGAATTATGTCAGCCTGGTCGAGAGGTTCGTCCGCCTCGACAGCTTCAATCAGCAGAGCGACTTCGTTCTCGACGGCCTGGTTGAGGTTTTCATGGTCAGAGGGATCTATCCGCGCCAAACGAGCGATCAGTTCTTCCATGGCATCCGACTCGGCCCATACAGCTGGCGCTTTCATGAGACGGCCACTAGCCGTAGCCTGTGAGCGACTGACGAGCGTTTTGTACCATCCGGTACACTTCTGGGCGTATGTATCCATCTGGTTGACGATGAGTTGGGAGAAGGCTTGATCGTGCGGAAGGTTGTCAAGCATCTTGCAAAAGGCCGAGATGAGTGTGAAGAATTGAGCAGTGCCCTGGAAAGTTAGCTTGGAAACAATTTTTACAATGTGGCTTCATACCTTGAAGATGGGTTTCTTGGAGTGTCTTGCCCAGTGTGCATCCTCAGTGAACGAGTGGACCTCAATGAAAGTTTGCGCGCAAAGCTCGATCAGAGTCTCGTCTAGCTGCGGGTGGAAGACGTTGACCAGGAAGTCGTCAAGAAACGATGTCAATGTGCTCAAGCTAATGTCAGCATTCGATGGCACGACTTCCTTGAGTCTGTTGAGGAAGTCTAGCGAAGGCGGCAACAGGATACCCATGTTAAAGACGCTTGGCTCGACGAGGAGCTTGTGTCCAGTCGCACTACCATCAAGGTTGGTGGTTGTGTTGGTGTTAACATTGTCAAGTCTCCTTGAGTCGGAAACGAGCCCCGGCACAGACGTCTTGAGAATGAGTTCGAGATCGTTCCGTTCTTTGGAGAGCTCAGACGCCTTTGTATCGACATCGGTCAGCTTGAACATGCGCTTGTTCCTATCTCGTGGAGCACGAGAGAAGGCGCTAGCCGCAGATTTCTGGCCCTGGCCGCCTCTATAGGAAGCCTCACCGTCAGTGGCAAGGTAATCGTGAAGAAGCGATCGCATCTAAGAACATGTCAGCAAGTCACCACGACAAAGGTCAAAAGTTTGCCTACTTCGCTCTGATATAGCTTCCACAACTCCTTGAAGCCACGGGTAAGTGTCGCGTTCGATGAGGTCCGACCTTCGCGTCGAACAATGCCTGCGACTACATCGTGGACGACCCTATGACTTTCTGCAATGGCTTCGAAGCGTGCGTATAATGTCCACATCAAGTCGTTCAGGAGTGTGGTTCGGACATCTTCGCTCTCAATCTCGGTCTTGGACTTGGCGCCCTTCTTCGCCGTGTAGGCGCGCAGGATGCTTGGGTGGCGTTGGGCCACTTCGTTGTTAGACTTGTCAACAACCTTGAACAATTCAACAGGTAGCCTCTGTTCAATGGTGTCGACTGCCATGTCTAGGCGGTTCATCTTATTCAATGCCTCTATGACGAGCCGTATGTACTGAAAGGTGTCTGCCTCTGGGTTGTGGGTAGAGTCATCGGTCATCTAGGGTGGTTAGGATGATAGAGTAGGGTGTGGAGCTTACATACTGCTTCAGAGGTATCAAGGCCGTCAAGGAAGTAGTACAAAAGTCGGCCTCTAGCATCAGCCTGCGCACGCTGGGATACATCACCCTTGACCTGGTTATGAGCGTACTCTTTCCACCTGTCTTCGCAGTAGGGTGATTTGAGATAGAGATGGCTGTGAAGTTCCTCGATCAGAATGTCAGTCAGGGAGACCTCTTGATTGCTGAGATATGTGCGCAGATCGGATAAAGCCCCAATCTTCTCCATTTCCGTCTTTCGTATCATGCGCAGGGCGTCTTGCAGAATGTCGACTGCGGTGAGGAAGCGCTTCTCTGATATCCGTGCCTCCAGCCTCTCCAGGACGAGTTGTAGTTTCTCGATGGTATCGAGCATTTGCAACATTTCATCGTAGTTCTGGGAAGTGGTCGCAAACTCTCGCAGCTCTGGCTTGGCGGTGGAAAGCTGCGACTTGGCGGATAAAAGAGAGCCCTTTAGCGTTCTGACGCGATGTTGGGAGCTTTGGAGGCTGGATTGGATTTGATGGAAAGTACCAATGGAACTGTTGAAACCGTGGTGGTGCTCTGCTACTGTTAGCCGAGTATCTGGGCCTTGATGGGACAAAGTGCACCGTTGACGATGCCCTTGAACGCGCTCTGCAACTGATCATGGGTTTGTTGAAACTGCCCGGCTTGACTTGCCAGACCAAGCGAGCTCGAGTCCATGGGTTTCAGAGCTACTTCAATGGGGACACATTGGTCTTTAGTCATGAATTCCCAGTTCTGGCGTATGAACTGCAGGACCTCTTCGATGGCCTGGCTTCCTTCGCATGCACTTGATATCGAGATGGGATAAGGGGGGTTTGATGGGTGGTGGCGTTGGCGAAAACGCGTCGTCGGAGCATCGTTGGTGGAATCGGAGCGAGGTTATGAAGTCGGAAAATTAGGGATGTTGATGTACATCTTAAGGTGAAAGATTGGAAAATTGGTTGTTACACTCTTATACACTTACAGCTTCTAGTTTTTATAAGTAGGCGACTTTTAATCCTAGGCTAAGCCTCTTTTAATTAATAGTAATATTACCTAAATAGTACTAGTAGTCATTAGCAGTGCCATAGGTCAATTGTCTTCTCAATATTCTAACCAATCAAAGTAAGATATCTACAGAGTCTAAGCCTTTTCTAAGCAAGCGCATACTGTAAGGGGCTAGCTCTAGGAGCACTCAAGGAGTAGATAGCCGATGGCAAGGCCAGGTCTACAGTGGTTGTATTCGATGAGGAGCTATCGGTCTATCTACGCTGGTGTTTATCTACTCGTCGGATAAACATCGGTCCGGGGTGATCTGAGCGTCTATCGGACGCGTCCACCGAGATTCCATCGAGGAGCTCTACCAAAGGGCGTTCAGCCCGTTACACATACGGGCGAATCAATGTCCCTTGCGGAATGACAACTGAGCCGCGTGTGCAAAGCGGAAGCTGCAAGTGCAGGTGTCAGATTAGATGAGATATATCATGGAATTGATCGTTGTGCATTCTGTCTGTTCTTGATGATGGTGCTATCGCGATGTATATGCTCTCGTGCAAGTAAGACCGAAGTAGGATCGAGGCGGGTTGGCCAACATGGCTGTAATCGACACCGATACTAAACTGCCTGCTGGATGGCCTTCTTTCTGACAGCAACACCTGCTATCTGACAGCAGGAGAGTGTAAAGGGCAGTACGATCTTCTGCGTCGCAAACGCATTTCACGTTGGGTAGAGCCTGATAACCAGAATCAATGGCTCCGACATCTTGAAACATGACATCCTTGCTACACTCTCATGCGCTTGCAGCTTCCGCTTTGCACACGCTGCTCAGTTGTCATCGCGCACGGGGCATCGATTCGTCCAGTTAACACTTGCTCTGAATAGGCTTAGACTCTGTATATATCCCAATTTGATTGGTCCGAGCATTGAGTAGAGGATTGACTCATCGCAATGCTAACGAAAGCTAGCACTATTTAGTTAAGGTCACGATTGAACGAGAAAGGCTTAGCGTAGGAACAAAAGTCGCCTGCATACAGAAACCGGAAGCTGCAAGTGCATGAAAGTCTACCGAAGGGCGTTCAGCCCGTTACAGTTGTTCGCTTAACATCTCAAAGCTTCTAGAGGGCCGAGGAAGCTCCGAAGGTTCCACCGAGGATCACCATAGCATCCGGACTCTAGCCCGTTACAGTAATGTCTATCTCTGTGCGAGGGAAAACCTGCTGTGTCGGAAACAGCCAATAGAAGCTCTAGTATAACAGATTTCACGACACACCGCTGTGTCTTATTGGTAGATTCGGCCACACCATGTTTTCCTTCACATAGTGAGGGATGTTACCCTCGAACTCTTAGGGTTGTTATGATACCATGCCTGGTCGTGGTGCTTTGCTTCAAGAATAAGGAATGGGGAAATCGACTATCCCATAGCGTTGATGTCAGGCACGGTGATGTACCGTAGCCCTCTAACTTAGTTGGCGATGGCTGCGTTCTGCAGCGGCCCCACTTCCAGGCTTCCGCATGTTGACCGTTGCAGAAAGGCCTGCGCAGGCAGAACAGCCGCGCTATCCCTCGTTCTGCAGACATGCAGATGCACGGCACAGCTGCTTGCAGAAACCAGCCTACGCTTGTCTGCGCTACGACGTGAAAGGAAGGAGAGCGGATAAGCACAGTTCGCTTGGATGCGAAACGCCCTGCCCCTGGTCCGCGCCCAACCCCCCTGGAAAGCGTAAGCAGCTTACTGGTAAGCAGACGCGCCACTGCGGCACAGTTCTTGTCATGACAGCCTTGCGCTGATCCGACGGATCCTTTAAAGTGCTTACGCTGACGCAGTCGTCTGGGCATCGGTGCAGGTACAGTACCATCGCAAGGCGCCTGCGCACGGCTTAACTTGCGAGGTGGTGTGTGACAACCGCGCTACCTGCGCTGATTGGCCGTCCGCGTCCACAGCCATGCATACCTCGATTCGCACGCACGTACCTACATACCCATCATTAGTTGCATCACAACATTGACATTTCTGATGCAGAATCGGTAGATGGTCCTCCAAGATTCTGTAGCATTGGATAAGGTCCCTCCCTGTGTGCCGGAAAACCCTGTGTGACGGAATCAGCCAACCAGATACATCATCGTGTCGGGAAAGATGCTATTCGTGTCCTCTCATTGGCTGTTTCCGGCACATGAGGTTTTCCGGCACACAGGGAGGGACCTTACATGGCTGACCGAAATCGGTTTCCGGTCCGCATAAGGTCTCTCCCTGTGTGACGGAAAACCTGGTGTGCCGGAACTGACCAATCCGATCGCATAATTTTGGCAGAAGTCTGCGATTCAAGCGATCGAATTGGTCATTTCCGGCACACAGGGTTTTCCGTCACATGGGAAGGGACTTTATCATCTGCCCGACAAGCTGGAAAAAGAATGTTTAACGTCCGTCACACAGAGACGGACGTTAGTGCTGATTCTAGAACCGAACGACAATCTGAAAGGCGCCACATAAGTACTCACGTTTAAAATAGGCTTCGCAGCAACCAAAGCAACCGTGGCAGTCAGGATACAAGCTGCGCGGGATATCACCAATCCAGCCATTCTGCTGGAAGCTGAGCAGCTGAGCAATACCTGCCTTCTCTGCGCGTGCTTTAAGACCACAACGAAGCGGAGCGAGCCGATAGGAATCTCAACTGAAGTAATGTACCTTTACGCGATTTTGACGACCGGCGCAGTATGGGGGACACTAGGATCTCCGGGTGATTTCTATATACCCGATTGTAGAAACTCAGGTACTCGAGTTCTCCTTGTAGGGCAGCTGAAACCGTTTTCTTTTATAGTCAGTCCAGCTACTGTGAAAGGCTTATGCTGATGCATGTGTCTCTCAGTAGAAGTTGTGTGCTTTGGCACAAGGTAAGCGATAAGCAGGAATATCGATGGCATGCGTGGAAGTATGCCAAGGCTCACGTCGTTGATTATGAGTCGCTGAACATGCTGACGTGCGTGAATCCATCAGGTATGTTTGGGCGTACAGTCATTACAGTCGCTAGCGATTGCGGCTTCACCCCTACACGCAGGTGCGCAACGGTTTTGAACAGCCCCACCTTCCGTACATGGCTTAGGTCTAAATTTTTGCTGCAAAACAGGCCATGTGATTGGGCATTCGTCCATCTAATAATGACTGATTTCTGGAATGCTGCCTGCAGGCGTGAGGCCGCAATCGCTACACTCTCATGCACCTGTGTGTAACGGGCTGAACGCCCTTTGGATAGCTCCTCGATGGAATCTCGGTCTACTCGTAGAATCTGGGTGCTACCTCGAGCACCCGGATTCTCCGCAGACCGCCTGAACGACGTTCAGACGACAGCCGCAGGACCCAGGGGCTGCCTCGTGCACCTAGACCTTACCGGCCCGATTGTTACTCGGGTAACCAGCTTGTATATAGTTAGCCACGTAGCTTAGGAGTTTAGTTCTCTATCGAATACAACCTCTTGTATACCTCGCGATTGCTCCCCGGAGCGTAGCCCCTTACACTGTGGCTTCCGGTTTGCACCCGCGGCTTAGTTGTCACCGCGCACGGGGCGTCTATTCGTCCAGTTTACACTTGCTCTAAAAAGGCTTAGACTCTATAGATATCTTAATCTAATTAGTCTAAGTATTAAGTAGAAGATAGAATTATAGTAATGCTAACGAAAGCTAGCACTATTTAGATAAGGTCACGACTAAATAGGAAAGGCTTAGCATAGGACCAAAAGTCGCCTGCTTACAGAAACCGGAAACTGCAAGTGCATGAGAGTGTAACGACTGTACCTACCACGTGTTGAGAAGAGAAACATTTGAATCACAGAAAGAGCGTGTCATCTGAACTAATACTGCTGAGCCGAGGCTGCGTCAAGCATTTTCTTTGCCCGGTTTCAACGATCCGTCATCTAATATGGCTCTCCATAGACTGGATCTCCAATCGGTTAATAACCATTCTTTCCTTGGCCGCTTTAGCAGATGTACAACAAAATTCGTACTCGTCCGTTTCACCCACTATCGCAGCGCTCCCATCTATCCATCGCAACCACGTTCACCATGTCCATTGTCCCAAGCTCCAGCCTAGAAGGCAAGGTTGCAGTCGTTACGGGCTCAAGTAAGTTGTCCCGGTATCCTTGTTTCGGCAAGTTAGACTGAATGACCATCTAGGCCGTGGCATAGGAGCAGCCATAGCTCTCGAGCTCGCCCAGCGAGGCGCCAAGGTCGCTGTCAATTACCTCAACAGCGTTAGCGACGCTGAGCAGGTCGTCAAGAGGATCAAGGCTTTAGAAAACGGGTCTGATGCCGCCCTCTTCCAGGCAAATGTCGATAACATTGAAGAGATTAAAACATTGATGGACAGTGTCGTTGCCCGGTTCGGTAGACTCGATATATGCTGCCCCAATGCGGGCATCCACTCTTCTGGCCATTTCAGCGATGTCAAAGCGGACGATTTTGACCGCACCTTCACGACAAACACCCGTGCTCAATTCTTTACTGCACAGGAGGCCTACAAAAGAATGGAGGTCGGCGGCCGGATTATATTCATGAGTTCCATTACTGCACAAGCAAAAGGCATCCCCAAACACGCGGTATACGCTGCCTCCAAGGGAGCTATCGAGTCGATTGCACGTTGCATGGCAGTAGATGCCGGGGAAAAGAAGGTCACGGTCAATTGCGTCGCTCCTGGTGGTGTCAGAACCGACATGTTCTACGCGGGTCGAGATAAAGTCGTGCCTGATGACGAAAAAGATCATGTCGATGCCTATATCTCAAGACTGTCTCCACACCATCGCATAGGCGAGACTTGCGATGTCTCCCGCGTTGTTGCCTTTCTTGCCTCACAGGATGGGGGGTGGGTAAACGGGAAAGTCATTGGCATTGATGGGGGGGCCAACATGTAAATCCAAACAAGCTTCAAATCCCTTCCTGTGATCAGTTGGTCGCTTGGAAACTGAAAAACGCGCAAGAGATTTGGTGTAACTGCGTAAGCAGTGTCGGTGGGAGGCTGCGGATCAACAATTGTATTGCTATCTGTTGTCGTGTTGTTGTGTTCGTATAAGGTCCCTCCCTGTGTGACGGAAAACCTGGTGTGCCGGAGCTGACACATTAGATCGCTTGAATCGCAGACTTCTGCCCAAAATCTGCAAGTTGATTGACCGGTCCCGGCACGCAGGGTGTCCCGTCACGCAGTGACAGACGTTACTCATCCATGGACCGGGGTTGGGTCGGGGGTCGCACGGACTCTGGGTCGGGGTAGGGTCGGGGTGGCAGAAGCTTAAGCTGTAATAATCGACTGTGATAGGTCAAAATCACGTCTTAGCAACCCAACCCCGACCCATTTACCACCTAGAGATACTATGTAACCTGTTCTATCAGTGAGCGCCCCACCTCAGTGAGCGCCCCACGAACACCAGCGAAGCGCATGCGCGACACACAACACGTAATGTCTCAACAACCATAACCTCACAAGCCCTATACTGAAGCTGACGTGCAGCCAGAGTTGGCAACAATCAATCAAATCAATCAAGTTTGCTTGAGTCAGAGCACAATCTGGTTTGTGTCACATGTGCACGGATATCATGGTGGTCTGACTCAATCCAACTTGATTGATTGATTGATTGTTGCCAGCTCTGCGTGCAGCGTATACTTGACGAGAATCTACGTGGAGTACCGCCCTCGAAGCTACACGTACAAGATATGGCTGATAGGCTGCTACGCGACCGCGGCGGTAAGCCTGTTGGTAAATGCTGGGTTGACAGGTTCATTAAGCGTACACCTGAGCTGCGCACGCGCTGGACTCGTCCACACGATCACCAGCGAGCTCTCTGAGAAGACCCAGCGATCATCGAGCCCTGGTTCACGCTGGTTCAGAACATGAAGGCGAAGTACGGTATTGTGGACGACGACATGTACAACTTTGACGAGTCTGGCTTCCTGACGGGCAAAATATCTTCACAACTTGTTGTGACAGGCATAGAGAAACCTGGGAAAGCGAAGAAGCTTCAGCCTGGTGATCGCGAGTGGACTACGTTAATACAGGGCGTCAGCGCAACAGGGCGTGTTATCCCGCCCTGCCTCATCTTTGCCGGCAAGGTTCTTATCTCTAACAGGTTTACTAAGGACCTCCCACGTAACTGGGTTATTCAAGTAAGCCCAACAGGCTAGACGAACAACAATCTAGCGCTTGCCTGGCTTTATCACTTTGATACGCATGCGAGGCCTGTTGGAGCGTATAGGCTGCTGATTATCGACGGCCACGAGAGTCATTGCTCGAAAGATTTCAACGATCGCTGCAAGGAGAGATGGTGTTGATGCGCGCAGAGAGAGTGCGCCTTAATACTGCTACTGAAGCAGCAACAAAGCGTAAAAGTCGCAAGAGA
>QGDG01000216.1:0-13295 GCA_003268315.1 Stemphylium lycopersici
ACTAAAGTTAGTAGGGTGGACGACTCGCTTGTAAGGACGACTCGCTTATAAACTATGTTAATCTAATATTATACCTCTAAAAGCGTCTACTTCTCTATTACTAGACGCTAAAAGGCTTTAATACTGCTATTTATTATACTATAGTAGTAATTATTAGGAATATCTATTAAGAGAAGAAGGTAAAGAAGCCTACGTCTAAAGCCTTAGCAGATTTAGTAGATCTTCGTTGCGCGCTTTACACGTCTCTTTAGCTGCTCGCAGTACTTCTTTATCGCGCTAATAAAGCCCTACGCTTTTAGCACCTAATTATATATAGAATTATTAAGACAAATTGCGTCTTGCTACTACAAGTCTATCTTAGAAGCGAACGTATACTACGCTAATTTTATATATAGAGCATCTAGCTAGATGTAGTCCTAAGTAAGATAAATTCTTATGTTAGAGATAGTAAGCCTTACAATCTAGTCGCTTACAGCTAGAGTAAGCTTAATTTAAGCTAACTAAGATCTTTATACGTAGATTAGTGCTATATAGTTGCGTAGAGCTCGTAGGCTAAGAACAGCTTCTAGTAGGCGTTCTTTAATTAGTATAAGTGCTAAAGCTAAGATAGATATATATAATAGTCTAGAGGTGTAAATATAGCCTACTATTCGCAAGATAGTAAGCTAGTATAGCGTGTCTTTTGTGTTTTTTCTAAGTAGTATTAACCTCCTGCTATTTCTACTTATTTATTAGCAGAGGCGCCCTATTACTAGAATCTATAGCTAGCTTAGCGAAGTTAGGCATAAAGCTTTAATAAGTAAGCACGTTTCTACTATACTTTCTCTTACTACTCTTATACTATATATAGTTAGTTAGATTATTAAGAGCGTTAGTAAACTTATAGTTAATAGCTATTACAAAGTTTATACTAGTGTTTTAGACCTTATAGTAGATACGCTCTAGTAGAGTAACTAAGACGTCTTCTAGTCTTTAATATACTATCATATAGTTAATACTATTCTTTTTAAGCTAT
Organism: Stemphylium lycopersici; assembly: GCA_003268315.1. NCBI lineage: Eukaryota > Fungi > Ascomycota > Dothideomycetes > Pleosporales > Pleosporaceae > Stemphylium > Stemphylium lycopersici. The sequence goes on from QGDG01000216.1 coordinate 1,016, forward strand.
TAAGGTCCTATAATAATATTATAGTATCGCATAAACTACAAATATACTCTAGAAGTTAGGAACTAGTCTCTAATATAGCGCTTTAGCTTCTTAGCACTACTTTAATAAATAATAGTCTAGTACTTTTCTACGCCTATAAGCAGTAGGTTTATAGACCTAGTATTGCTATCCTTAACGTATAACGTTATAGGTGTATTAGGTTTATAGCTAATATACTAGTATAGACAATTAACGCTAGTAATCTTAGGCTAGCAATTACACTACAGCCTAGCGTCTAGTAGAGTATTAATACTATAATTAGATAGTAGTTCGCAGATTAAATATTAAACGCGGCTAAAAGGTCTTACTATCTACTTCTTAAAGTCTTTCTTAGGCTACTAAGAAGTATACGCTTTACTAAAGCCTTTTATATTACAAAGGTTAAGTAAAGTATCTATAGTAACCTACGCGTATAGATAGTTAGTATCTTCTTAAGTAAGTGCAAAGCCTCTAATCTTATCCTAGTCTAACGCCTAGGCGCCGCAAAGGAGTTATGTAAGTTCTAAAGCATCTTAGCAATACTATACTTATAGAATAAGGTATCCGCGCTTATTAACGTTATAGTAGCGTAGGGCCTACTACGCGTCCTAGATAGTAACAACTATATTCTTCCTTAGCTATAAAAGCAGGCATAGAAAGCGCAGATTATAGTCCTCTATTCTACGCTTTAACAGCCACCGCTCTATTAGAATCTAGTTAATATGTCCCTACCTAGGTAGCGCTAAGACCTCCTGTTCGTGCGTCTCGCGCTCTTGTGTTTCTCGCTCGTAAGTTTCTCGCTCGTGTATCTGCCGCTCTTGCGTCTTAGCTTTGCGTTCTTTAGGTTCGTGTCTCTTAACTTCGCGTATCTCTAGCTCTCTAAGTTTTATAAGTTACGCCTACGCTTCTTTAATAATCGCCTTAAACGCTGCTATAAAATCTAATTTATAGATTAACTACTTTAAGAATACGTTTCTTAGTCTTAGCCTACTATAAGCGCGTTCGTAGTAAGCTTCTACTAATTTAACCTCTTCTAACTACTAGATAAGCTATTTAGTAGCTACTAATAACGCGTTAATAGACTTACTATTAGAAAGATATCGCGCTGCTATTGCGAAATAGTAGACGCGGAACTCTCTGTCCTACACTACAGCGCGCCCACGCGAACGCGTCGTTAGCGCATAGGTCGCAAGAGCTGGCGGTGCAATTATGATCTATGCGCAGACTCGGCCTTTGCTTCTGCCGATCGCTCACGTGCGAAACTAAGCCACTAGCCTTACTTATCGTACTATAACTATAGCACTTCTATACAGAATATTGCACTAACACTACTTAAAGTTAGTATACTAGAGCATACTATATTCTATAACGTAAAGCACTAGTAAGGCGGCCACCCTAGTGAGCCGGCTACTTTTTCTTGGCATCGCGAACACTACGTACTAAACATGAAATTACTCTATATTCTCTATAGATCTTTTGTATGATGTAGCTATATTAGATTTAGAATCTTTATTTATATCTAGTCCTTCTATAATTACTATAGCGCTATTAAGCTAGCTAGGTTCTTTCTTAACTATCTCTACTACTACTTTTTTTAGACCTTATATAAGTAGTAGAAGCGCTCTTAGCTACTTATAATACGCTTATACTAAACTCTAGTATACTATCTATCTAAATTTACTTATTTTTTTACCTTTTATACTTTATTAACCTTAGTACTTACTTTTTAAGTTCTTATATATAGACTTTAATAAAGATATTTTTATATAGTATTTTTTTAGCTTCTTTAATAAGCTTTAAAAAGCTTTTTTAAATACTTAGTAGTAATTATATAAAGAATTCTTTTACTAGTCTTAATTATAATCTAAATTTATACGTATTACTTAGTATTCTTAACTACTAAAGTACTTTTAGTAAAGTAACTAGTAGTAGTATATAAAAATAGACTTTAAAGTAATTAAAAACTTTTTATATATTAATAAGAACTAGTCTTACTATTTTAAAAGCTTTCTTATAGTTTTTATATATAAATATATTAAAAAATATATTTTTAAAAGCTAAAAAGAAGCCTTTTTTATTAATATAGTAGACGCGTTAGTATACTAAGTCTTATACGCGCTAAGAGTACTTTAGTTTTAATAGTAAGAAATATACTATATTAAGTAGCTAAAGTACATATAATAAGTATATAAATATATAAAAAGTTAAGATCTTTTATATAAAGTAGTAGTTTTTAAAATTCTAATTAAAGTAGCTTTTATAGCTATCTAAGATAAGTAACTTATATAATCTTATTTAATATAACTTTATATACTTATTAAAGTACTTTAACTACTTAAGACTAAGTTAGTTATTTATCTAGCTATTCTCTAATATAGAGAGCTTCTAGTTATATAGTATTAAAGTCTTCTTATACTATACTAAAATATAGACGCGTCTTTTATAAATAATAAAAAGTAAAGTTATATACTTAGTAGTATAGATACTCTAAATAACTATTACTTACTTATAATTACTTAGCTAAATTAAGTTTAGTCTTAAATAATACTTTAAGTCTATAACTACTTTTATTAAGCTAATAATACTTATTTAAAAGCTTATTATATTAAAGTTATAAATATTATTATTTATAATACTATACTTAGCTACTATCTCTTATATAAGTATAAACTATACGCTAATAATCTTTAAGTCTTCTTAAAGTATTCTCTAGCAATTCTTTATTTAGCTAAAGGCTATCTTAAGCTTTTCTATACGCTAAATAAAGTACTTTACTTAGTTCTTACTAATAAGTATCTTACTATATATAGCTAGTAGTTTATTTATAATATCTACTACTTCTTATAGCTAAAAAGTAAACTCTTATAAATTTAGCTTAAGAATATATTATATTATTATTTAGTTCTTTATTAAGATAAGCTTCTATATTTTAGACTATATTTAGCGTTAATTTATAATTCTATAACATAGTTTATAAGCGAGTTATCCTTATAAGCAAGTTATCTACCCTACTAACTTTAGTTACCTTTAAAAGTACGCAACGTAATAACGTAAAAAGATAGAATAAAGCAATTAATATAGTAGATTAAATAGTATCTATAGATCCTTTTTGCACGTTTGTGAGTTATGCCTAGTCTCTCTACACTTACTACAGCGCGCAACAGCCTGGCGGCTAAGGCCTAATTGCTTACTACCTTAACGCTATTCACGCTTAATCTACTACTTAACCTCGCGTTAAGTAAGTATATTCTCCTCTTCTCTCTTTGTTAAGGTCCCTCGCTATTATATACGCTTTTTCTTATACTATTTTCGCTTTAACGCTATCTTATTAGCTTACTTAAGACTAGTAATCTAATCGCGTATTAACTTAGCTAAGAGTATTATTACTTTAGCGCCTTTCTTAAGCTAATTAATCGCCTAAATAATTAAAGCTAGTAATAAGCTCTTATACTATCGCACGCGCTTACGTATTAATGTCGATTGAGCTTAAAGCTCGCGTACGTTGCTCGGCGTATAAGCTTCCTAGGGAGCCTCTAGTAGAGCAGCTAGAGTAGGCGTACGGAGCTATACGTCTAGCTTTAATAGAACAGCGTCTAGATCGAGAGGAATAAGGCCTGCGCTACGGAAAGCTAAGTAGATATTAGCTAGCGTAAATAATTAATTAAATGCTGCCTTAAACGCTAGCAGAAACTTAAGCTTCGTAATATAGTTAATATAGTAGCGGATTAGGCTCTCTACCTTATAGCTATACGCGCGCTTTAATAGCGAGAAGCAGCTAATATTAAGTAGCTATAGTAGGTAAGATAAGTAAGATAGTATATAGAGCGTATAGATATTATTCTCTTTATAGAGCTCTTAAAACTTAAGTAAGTAGTAGCTCTTATAGCTATTAAGAATAAGTAAGTAACGCGTACTTATAATATAAGTCCTTATATAAGCGTTAAAGTACTTTAGCTACTCTACTTCTAGCTTATTATTTGTCTAGCTATTGTCGCTAACTGCGATCGCCTAGTCGCGTAGGATATCTGCTTCCTCGTACTAGGCAGACAGGTAATACTAGCCAGCGAAGATAAGGAACGGTGGGACTAACTAGCTAGTAGCGTTAATCGCGGCAATTAACGTTACCTACTCGCGATTACTAGGCTAGATAGCTTTTAGCCTACTTCTTCTCTCTAACGCTATTATAATAAGTTAAGTTATAATCTTGCCTATTATAAAGCTAGCCTTATTAAAGTTATAGACATCTTTATTATAGATACTATACTTAGCCTTTATCTACTATATAAGCTTAAACTAGTAGCTAATTACTATAGAATTCTTATATAGAGCTCTCTACCTATTATACGCTTAATTAAAACACGCTTTAAGACTATCTATACGCTTAATAAAGTTGCGCGGCTAGTAGACGCTAACCTAACTAGCGCCGCGCGCAGCTAGTAGCTTATTAGCTATATCACGCACAGCATCGTACGTAGGCGCAAATCCACGCGTATCTAAGTCGAGTATATGTCTGATAATCACCTGCTCCTCTAGCTAGGTGAGCTTCTTCGAGTTAGGCTGGCAATCGCGTCGTGCAGGCCTGCCGGCGCGTCGGTCGCGTAGCGTCATCCGAGGGACTTCAAACGTGCGAGCAGCAGCTCTCTTAGTCTAAATCTAGTAGCTATTAAGAGATAATATAGTAAGCTGTATATCAGCTTTAGATAAGCGCAATAGAGCTTATTAGCGTTAAGGCATAACTAATTTTATTTCTAAAGGTAACTAAAGTTAGTAGGGTAGACGACTCGCTTATAAGGACGACTCGCTTATAAACTATGTTATAGCTAATTAAAGAGCTACTAATATTATACGCTAAAGGTAGTAGTAGCGCGTTATAGAGTCTAAAATTAGCCTAAAGTATAGGCTTAAAGAGTAAGATTAATTCTACCTTTATTATATAATAAGTTAACCTTCTTTTAAGATAGTATTATAGTTCTTACGTAGTATTCGCGATGCTAAGAAAAAGTGGCCGGCTTACTAGGGTGGCCGCCTTACTAGTGCTTTACGTTAGTTCTAAGTTTTAATTCTCTAATTTATCTATCTTTTTATTATTCTTAACTTTTTAAGGTAAAGCCTAGCCTAATAGATATTTATAACAGATATACCGCATAGAGCATATAGGCTAACATATTTATATTCGCATTAAAAGTAATTAGCAGACCTTTTTCTCTTTATTCCTCTAAGTAATGTAAACACGGCTAAAGTGCTTATTACTATAGCCTAACGTAGATTAACTAACAGCCTATATTTATTAGCATTACTAAAGGCATAAGAACTAGACCCTATTAATTTTCTATAAATCTAGTGCTACGTAAGCTTTATAACCACGTTTTCTAATCTTTCTCGCTAATACTTGTAATTCTATAGCATATCGTATAACTCCTAGATAAATTTCGCCTCCTAATCTCGCGTTTGGACGTATGAGATGCCGGTATCCTCAGGGACCACGGTATGCTCAGCTTCGACTTCGGCTTCAACACTAGTAGTATAGTAGCTGCTGCTTTATCTAGTAAACATAAATGCTTCTGCGATAGCAAGATTGGCCTAACACAGCTCCCGAGCGTAGATCATAAGCGACTAAGGAGGTGCTAGTGTCGGGTTTACACTATGAAGAGGGTAATATAAGCGTGCTTTCAGTCTCACTAATGTCCTTACCTCTTATAGTATTAGTACCTATGGACATTACGAGTTCGTCAAGTTATATCCTATTAGTACGTAAGTCTAGATGCTATAGACGTATATAGGTCTCCTAGTAAACTTGGATACAACTATTTAGCATTACACTTATTATTCTACTCACTTTGCTTAATCTCTACTTTAGGGAATAGGTTTATAGTAGTGTATATCTAATAGGCCTTATTTAGAGCGAAGAATAGAGTAGTTAAAAAAGGCGGTACCTTCTTATTTTTCGTACTACACTAATTCACTCTAAAATAGCACTTTCTATACTTATCGCCCTCGTAGTCTGTTTCTTAGTTAGACTTATTATGACTAGTGTGCTTACGTATCTTAAGGTTAGAGACCTTAAAACTAGCCTCTATAGCTATAAGTACGACTACTAATAAGAAAAGGTTACAGAAATTACCGTTAATATTATTTTAATTAGCCTAGGAATTAGTAGCATTATTACAATTATAACTATACCCTATTCTAGGAAAGAGATATACTACTAGCTTAATAGATTTCTTATTTACAATCTCTAAATTCATAATAGCTATAACGTTAGATAATCTACTTACGTAGATTTCTATTCTTCTACTAATAGAATTCTAGCTTACTCTATTATTGCAAAACTTCCTTTCTCCTTACTAGGCTATATAGGCTATACATCTAATAGCGTTAATAACTATACTTAACATTATTTCTAAAGTTAAGTAAGTTAACTACATCTTTAGTTAAAGTAATCTAATTATAAGTAGAGGCAAAACAGTATTATCTACGTATAAGTCAGCATTACTTACTTATTTCGCTACCGCATTACTTATATCTCTTATACTCTCGCTAAAGCAACTAAACGTCTATAATAACTTAAGAGTTAAGCTACAAATTAAGAACTATATACACCTTCTATATACTCTTAACTTATTAAATACAGTCGCTTTGTTAATTTAGTTATCTAGCGTAATTATTATCTCTAGTCTCTTACTTATAGGCAGAGACACTTTAGCAAAGCTCTAGCAAGGCGTATTTATTATAAGTTTTTAGCTATGTTTATTATAGAAACTAACCTATATTAGGCCTATACTACTATATAGTTACTATGTTATCTCTTCTTCTATATTAATTAGATTTAGCGTAGACTTATTATACTAATAAGTAATTAGATAAGGAGGCTAGACTATCTTTTCTTCTATAGACTAACAAGAAACCGTACCTACTAAATAGCAGAATAATAGACACGAAAGAGTAGAGCACATCAAGCATAGCAGAGCCCTCCTACTTAGTGCACTAAGCTAGAGTGCTTTAACAGAAGTACTACTAAGAATAAAACTATAACTACAGGAATATTCTATAGATAGATTATTCTAGGCTTAAAAGTAAAGGTATCGCGCATACCTAAAGTTAATTAACACTACTAAGTTACATTCTGTCAAGTTACTAATACAATTAATAAAGATCTATTTATAATAAGATTTTTACTACTATACTCTTAATACTATAAGCGTTATTAAGAATTCTAGTATATAACAAAAGTTATAAATATGTTATAAGATTAGAGTTTACCTAAGACGAAGCTAGTAGGTTTCGCTATACTAGAGTAGAGATTGTAACCTTAGTAGACATTCTTATATTAAGATATATAATAAGTTACACGTTAACTTAATATAAGAGAAGAAATTAGGTAATTAGACCTTTAAGCCCTTATAACCTAAATATCTAAACTATCGCACCTTATTATTCTCTTATATAGGAAAAGACTACGCGCTTATATATAAGTCCCTTTGCTATTATTATATTCTAAACGCTTAATACTATTCAAAAGTATTAATATTATAACTTTTATATAAAATTACTTTAAAAAAGCTAATTAGTTCTAAGATATTTCTAGTATATAGAAGAGTTCGAAAGGCTATAAACGCTCGAATACGATAAGCATATAGACTATTAATAACCTAGGCTACTTTACAATTAATTACCCTAAAGTCTAGCGCAAGAAAGCAAATATTATTATAGATATATTTAGTACTATCTAAGTTTAATAAGATTATAGTAGCTTTACGAACGTCTCTTCTATAATATATAGTAGCGCAGTTTTATTATACTAAGTAATTAACTAGGGAAGCGTTTACACACCTCCTCTTAATTTATACCCTATTTATCCTTTAACAAAAGTAGAAGTACTTCCTCTAACTCTAGCTATAACTTACGTATTTATTAGCTATATCTTTCTATAAACTCCTCTTTATATTTATTCTCTTTATCGCAATTATAGTTATAATTATCGTTATCTAAGTAGTCTATCTTATAGGTAGTAGTATTATTATAAAAACTATTAATCTACTCTATATTTAGGCTTTAGCGAATACAGAGATCTAGAGCGCTACTATTATACTAATATCTTAGCAGCACCTATAAATCTAGCGACATTTAGATTATGTAGATAACTTTTTCTTATTTGCTAAGGACTTTGCAACTTAGAGCTAATACCTTAAGGTAACTATCTAATTTATAAAGACGTAATATTGCTATTATAACTAAAGAGTTATTTAGAATAGTATAGAGCGTTAGGTTAGTTATTTAATAAGATATACTAAGGTGATATTTATAGTTAGTATTAGTTCTATAATTAGCTATTATGCTTAGTATATCTAATTCTAGAGAGTAATTTTAAAGCTATTAGTTAGTATTATATTCTCTTAGTACTAGCTTTCTTTATAGTTAGCTTAACTTTACTTACTATAATACTCTTATAAGTATTATATTATAGTTTAATAGTCTAAGAGAAGTGTTTAATAGCTTACGTACTATCGCGAGTGTCTAAATAGTATGCCTGCGCTATTATAATCTTAATAGATAGATAATACTTGCCTTATTATAGCTATATTTATCTTTAAAGATTTCCCTAACTTTACTTCTACTATCTTATCTACTTATTATACGCCTATTAGATTCCCTATAAACGTCTTATCTAAATTAAATTTCTTAAGAAAGAGTAATAAACCTTCTTACTTATAACTACTTCTTAACTACTCTCTAAATATAAGCGCCGTCGCTATCTTCTATATTATAGTAGCTAGTTAGAAATAAGGCTAGGCTTATAGTACTATATTCTCTATAATTAGCGCCTAGAGGACTAAGGATAGGACTATTACTAGTACTAAGATAAGAAGTTTAGTAACTAAGATCTAGCAGAGGCACTAGCTTAGGCGTATACGTTGATTTGGTTATAAGGCTCTATACCTATCGCTTAGCTATCTTTCGCCGCTTTACTAAATAGAGGTTTTTAGGCTCTAGATGCGATACTATATCTAGTAATACTTCTAGAATAGTTGTTGCTACGTTAGCAATTAAAGATTAATGCGAACGTTTTTGCGTTATTAGTAGACCTTCTGTTATACTAGCAACACTAAAAAACATTTCGTCCTCTACTAGTAGTCTAACTTTAATAGTGTTAACATAGCTCTATTAATTAATTAGATTATTCTACTTACTATAATAAGTGCTTTTATTTTTCTCTATAGAGAAAGCCTACCTTATAGCTATATTAAGATTATTACGCTATTTAGCGTGATTTTCTCTATTAGTAGTAGTTAGATAGCAGCTCTTATTCTAATAATCTAAGGTCTTATTGCTACGTTGTAATACTATAGCGCTATAGTAATCTCTAGTCGCGTCACTCTCCTCAACTAAATAATAGTCTATCTAACGTTAGTGATTACTACCGCAGTCTACTAAAGTACTTACCTAAAGTGCTTCTATTAAATAGATTATTTAAAGCTAAATACAATATTACGTAGACTTTTTTACTCTTATTATATAGTTTATAAGGAAACTAGTAATTACTATTACTAGTTACGAATTTAAGAGTGCTTATTTTGTAGTCTACTCTAAATAAATTATATATCTCTAAGTCTATATCTTTATTATCTTTAAGATAGTCTATTATCTAGACCTATAATATCTATTAAGAAATATTAGAAAAGTTACTTTCTCTTCCTAGATATAATTTAGTCTAGAATAGCTAGCTTATATAATTAGGAAGTAAGCGTTACCTTAATAAAGTAATTTTAAAGATTAACTTACTATCTCTCTATAATCTTTATAAGAAGTATACTTTACTACCTTAGCCTTAGGCTTTAATTAAGTACGTTTAAGCAATATTAGTTTAAAATATTTAAACCTATATAAAGTAAGTTAAATAACTAAACTAAAGGTAGCTATTATAAGATTTTACTAGATCTAATAGACTTAAATTAAGTAGAGAGCGTCTTATCTAAGACTTTAAATAAGAAACTACTTATCTTACTAGTAACGTCTTTAGAGAAGATAATATCTATATTTTAGCGCTAGATTAATTATATTATATTATTCTTAGTATCTCTAAAGCTATTATCTTTATCTAACTATATCTAACTCTTAACTTAACTATTACTATAAAGACTTCTAATAGTATATATAGCTCTCTAAACGGGCCTAGTTCTAGATAGGCTAACTACATAAAAGAGAGTAGCTATAATATCTATTTAACTAAAGAAGCGTAAGAGACAATATTAGAAAACTAGAACTAATATACGAGAATAAAAGCTATTTACTAGAAAAGCTCTAACCTTAGTACTAAATATAGTAGAGAAGGCTCTACTTATTTAGTATAGCTTAAGATATCTAATACTAATACTAAGCTACTAATTATAAGCTGAATATAAGTGTATATATAAATAGCCTCTACTAGCCACATTGTAAGGTCACAACTAAGGCAGATAGTGCTCGACCGCGTCATCGTCAACGCGCCCAGCTCTAGTAGAGCACAATTAGGTGAGCTCACAATGGCTAGCGTACGTTGCAGAAGGACCGAAGGTTAGAGGAGGTGATACTACGTAGCTAGAGCTAAGACATAAGCACCGTTAATTAGAAGCCGTATCCAGCCGAAGCAGAATGTTAGCGCGGTGCAGTCCATCTCTGCATTCCTACGCTAGTGGCAATGCCGAGCCGCAAGCTAGTTGTCTCCTAATCCCTATCTATTACGTTGCACTACATCCCTACGATACTGCAGGCAATGCAGACCTGCTATTAATAGTAGAGGATCGCGAAGCCCTAAGTACGGAACTAGTGCCTTATATAAGTAAGGTATCGCGTCTAAGAGAAAAGCCTATTTAGGCATATCGTGTCCTAATTAGGCAAATTAGAGAACGTTTTTACTAGAAAGAGTAAAGTATAAAGTAACTAAAGCTAAGACTATAGTATAAGACATTATATAGTAAATAGTACGTTATAGAGATAATAATAGTCTAGTAATTCTAATAAAAAGTAAGAGGCAAATAGGCTGATTAGTTAAAAATATAAGGCGCTAGACTAGGTAGCAGATAAGCATTCCTCTTTCAATCGCGGGTGTGCTTTAGGTGGGACTAGCGTGCAAGTTAGTACTAACACCTAGGCGCAGGCAGTAAGAGAGGTATCATGCTTACGAATTCGTTCTTATAGCACTATGCTATGCTGCGTATAGAAGAGTTGAAAACACGTGGTCTAAGAGATATTAGTGTGTGAGTCAGAATGACTAGCTTGTACTAGGATCATATGGATGTAACAAGGACGACTTGCGAAGAGAGATCTAAGCACCGTAGCAATATAGGCTAACTCTTAAAGATAGGTAGCTAAGTTTAAGAAAATTACTATATAGAGAATAGTTACGTAAAATAAAAATAGAGTAATAGCTAAGCGCAATCTAGGGGCTATAGATTAAAGAGGCAAGAGTAGAGAGTAACAAGAAATAAGAGAAGAGAAAATAATAGTAAAGGTAGGCCTTTTAAGATAGTAGTTAAAGATAAGTCTCTTATTTAGGCGTAGCGCGAAAGCTAGACGCGAGGCCTAGATTACCTAAATAGGGTACATATATTTCCTAATGTAGGCATGCCGCCTAATTGTTTACTACTTAAACTAGTAGTTGTAGATAATAAAGAGAAATACTTAGTTAATAGTATTAAAGATCTTTACTATAATAAGCGTTATAGACTATATAAACACTACATAAAATAGACTAGCTATAATAAGCTAACTTAGAAACTAGCTTTAGCTTTTAAGAATACTAAAGTAGTAGCTACTTTTTATAAGAGATTCTTTAATATTAATAAACTTAAACCTCTCTAATCTTACTTATAAGAGCTTAAGAATATAAAAGAGGTACTATTATAGTAACTACTAAAGTTGTTATAATACTAACTATACTATAGAATCTAAGTACTTTATTATAAAAGTAAATAAGTAAAGATATTAAGCTTACTTTAAAAGCTTAATTAGATATACTATATATAAGTATCTAGTATTATATAAGAGGATAGCTAAAGAGATAGCTATACGTAAAGCAGACTAAAATATATATAAGTAGTAAGAAAGAAAGCATATACGCGTAAGCGAGCGCTAGACGTATAGGTAGTAAAAGAGATAAAAGAATACTATAATAGTACCCTCTCTTTAGAGAGTAGCTATATGAAAAACTATAGCTAAAAAAGTATAAAGATACTTAACGTAAAGCACTAGTGAGGCGGCCACCCTAGTGAGCCGGCCACTTTTT
>QGDG01000217.1:0-13226 GCA_003268315.1 Stemphylium lycopersici
CTGCTTATGCTACATCGTGGCCTCACTAGCCCCTGTGTCTTCTTTGACTCGCTCCAGGGACAGAGACAGTTCCAAAGAAAATGAGTGGTGCACAGAGGACATAACCTCGGACCAGGGAGTCTTGCCCCATTTATGCTTGCATTGGTCGTTTTGCTACGAGGACACCTGCAGGATCCACTACGACGCCAAGTACGGCGCAGGATACTTTCCTAGAAAGAGTAAGGGCAGGAAATCGAGAAACTAGGATGCCACCAGATACAGGGTCATGCTGGTGCTATGCGCACGTGTTTTAAGAGCTTACTAGAAGCGTAAATTGTAGCTACGTACGATAATGTCCATCGCTGTGTGCCGCAAATCCTGGTGTGTCGCAACCAACCAATGAGCTTGCGAGAATGACAGACTTCCTCATGCTCACCACGCCCAGAATCTCATCTACCAATGAGAGGGTGTGGAGAAGCTCTTCTGGTGTGGTAACTCACTTGATCTTAACGCTATTGAAACAGCGTGGTCATGGTTGACGAGAAGAACTACCAAGAAAGGCGCTCCAAAGAATAACGTGCATCCCTTCGTAGCGCAAATCCTGGTGTGCCGCAAACAGCCAATCAGCTTGCGAGAATGACGGACTTCTTCACAATTCTCGCGAGCTGATTGGCTGTTTGCGGCACACCAGGATTTGCGCCACACAGCGATGGACGTTAGAGGAGAGGCTACAAAAGCATGGCAGCAGGCCTGGAGTGATCTTCCACAGTCATAGATCCAGGCATGGATAGAGAGGATTCCTATCCATGTTCGAAAGATCATTGAACGCGATGGTGGGATGAGTACAAGGAAGGCAGAGGTCTGCTAAGAGAACGTTGCGACTGATCTGTCTCTGTTTCGGTGGTATTTCGGCTAAAGTCAAGACACCCCTATCAGCAATTACTTTTGAAAGCCACCTCTGTGTATACTGGACAGATCGATGCCCCATGCGCGATGACAACTAAGCGGCGTCTGCAAAGCGGCGTCTGCAAAGCGGCGTCTGCAAAGCGGGAGCTTCAAGTGCATGAGAGCGTAGCGTAGTGGTGCAGGGCTGTGTTCTGACAGCAAGAGCGTGTGAGGCCTCTGACACAGCATGCGTGAAGCTGGCGTGCATGCTACCCGCAGCGCCAGCCAAGACGGTGCAGGAAAGCTAATGCGGCACGGACCTCTGTCGGATCGGGCAGTAGTCGTTTTGCCAAAGATCCTTCTGGGTAAACGCATAACTGCTGAATCAGGGCACTTACAAGTCAGAATCTTGCAGTCGCACGTTGCAGGCGGCAACAGTGGATGGAAGCCAGGTAGCCGTCAGGATGCGAGGGCCGACAGCTGTCAGGACGACCCCACCGCCTGCTCTCACAGGTCGCCATCCCTGTCCCTTCCACAATCTCGGGCTCGGACCCGTCGCTCGGTAGTTGTGTGGCTGCGTGACTGCGTGTACCGTCAGTCCGTGGGGTTCTTGCTGTCAGCTTTCCGAGCCGTCTAGAGAGCATGAGCTATAACGTCTATCCCTCCGTGGTGGGACACCCTGTGTGCCGGGACCGGCCAATCAACTTGCAGATTTTGGGCAGAAGTCTGTGATTTAAGCGATCTGATTGGCCGGTCCCGGCACACAGGGTGTCCCGCCACAGAGGGATGGACGTTAGGCACAAGTCAGTGCCTGTTCTTCCGTTCTTCACCCAACGGTCCCCAGGCACTGGCAACCATGGCCAATGCCCATTGCGAGACCGTTGTGGTTGGGTAGGTGAGGTACGCAGTTGCTACAGAGTGGTGGATGCTAACGACGTGGCAGAGCCGGCATTTTCGGCCTCGATGTAGCTTTGGTATTAGCCGAGAAGGGGTTTGGCAGCAGTGTCAGCGTGGTGGCCGAGTATCTCCCAGGCGATACCGCGCCAGACTACACGTCACCCTGGTTCGTCATATCTGCGTCAGCTTGTGCTTTCGTCGACCCGACTGTTCTGACAAGCGTTTCAGAGCCGGGTGCAACTTCTCCGCCAACCCTGGAACCGACGCCAACACGCTGACGTGGGATCGAGCGGGATACGCGCACCTGAGCAGGCTGGCGGCAGAAGAGCTCAGACAGCCGTGTGTGCTCCGCACACCATCGGTCGAGTACTGGGATGAGGACTTCCCTCACTACAGGCTACAGGCTATGTCTGAGTATCTAGAAGATGCAGGCCGCCACACCTCATGTGCCTGTAGCAGCGCTAACCTCTGAGCAACACTGCAGTTTCAAGTGCTTCCGGCTGAAAAGCTACCTCGAGGAACCAAGTTCGGCGTTTCCTTTACGACGTTCACCATCAACGCACCCAAGCATATCGAGTATCTCTACCACAGACTGAAACATCAGTACGGTGTTTCCTTCACCCGTCAAAAGCTGCCCAACATCCAGGCCGCCTTCTCCGATCCGTCCATCAAGCGGGTCTTCAACTGCACCGGCAACGCGGCGCGAACGCTGCCCGGCGTGCAAGACACGGCGTGCTATCCCACTCGAGGCCAGGTCGTGTTGGCCAAGGCGAGCAATGTGCAGACAAACATGATGAGACATGGGCGAGACTACGAGACATACATTATCCCTCGACCACACTCCAATGGCAACGTCGTACTCGGCGGCTTCATGCAGAAAGGCAATAGGTAGGGACGCTGTTGCCCAGGGACGATGGTACCAGCCACTGACGGGGACAGTGACGTCGCGACGTACTCCCACGACACTCGAGACATACTTGGCCGTACGAGACAGCTGATTCCCGAGCTCTACGAAAGCAAGCTCGATGTAATCGCTGCCTTTGCTGGCCTCTGTCCTTCGCGCGTGGGCGGCGCGCGCGTCGAGCGCACCACGGCCACGGTCTCTAGATCGAAGCGACCTATCATCCACAACTACGGCGCTGGGGGCACTGGCTTTCAAGCAGGGTACGGTATGGCTGTGGAAGCCGTGGGACTGGCGCAAGACATCTTACGGGAATTCCAAGCGGGGCACCGCGCACGCTCGTGACAAGTGGTAGCCTCACTCTGAACACGCACGCCCTGGGTTTCCCGACGTGCCGAACAAGTATACAGTTCGCTCATGGGCGAAGACCTACGTCATGAGAACATTCGGGGATACTTGGGAACACTTGAGAACAGCAGGCGTGCAGCGCCTGAGATACAACATGACCACCCCCATATGAACTAAAGTCTCTCCCCATGTGCCGGAAGCACACCGAATCGGGAAAGATGCTGTCCTTGCCCTCTCGTTGGTTGTTCTCGGCACACAGAGTTTTCCGGCACACGGGGAGAGGCTTTACCTTGCTTCTCATTAGAAACAGATCAACCCAGTCTCTTACTCCACCTGTCCGCCTGTTCTCATTCATGATTGATGATAGCGAGAAGACTAGTCGCTTCCTCCAACACGGAACTTTCCGGATGTAGAATCTGTATTCGAGCGAAGAACCCACAAGCAATGCTAAACAAGACTTGGCTTTCTTTCTTCAGCATCATATCGTGCTTCAGTAACGAATCCCGAGCTAGCAAACAGAAAGCGAGAACGCTAACAAAAACGAAGTTCCTAAGCAATAGTCAGGTTTCGTACGGCAGATGCGTCTCAGATCGTTTGATACTTACTGGTCTTCGAGCGAATTGTTGCCTGAGATTGCGCTGCATGAGGTTACGACCTCTCGGATAGACCGGCGACGTATCACTTCCAATTCCTGGTACAACGGTTCAACTGGGCTGTGCTGTTCTGGTGGGCAGATGCTCCCTAAATGAAGCAGTGCCTCATTATAATGGCAGAAAGCTTGATGTCTACTACGTCTGATTGCATCTTCCCCTAGCGACGACAGGATCGGGTTCGCCTTGGTAGATTCGTGCCATCCGTCTAATGCAGTGGCCAGTTGTGTGATGTTACCCAGTAAACAGGTAGATGCAGTTTCGTCCACAGCTTTGCGCAACTGTGCTATCTGCAGACATATGTGCGCATATTGAACCCGAATATGTAGAAGTTCGAGCGATATCGCAGGTGCATTATCGGCAAGGGGTGGGTCGTTTGTTGGGTTCAATGACAGGAGGAACTCTTTGCTAAAGAACTATCTGCGTTAGTTTGTGTTATCTCTGTAGCCCACACTGGCAGCAGTATACTTACTGGAAACATTTGCCACCTTAACGCATACGACTTCTCGATGCAATAGAGGATTCGCATAGCCCGCTCAACTTGGGCCATCTGCTCGTTGTTGGAGCAAGAAGCACGCGTTACAGATCTAAGATGTACTTTCAAGGAACTTGCTGTTCCAACACATGCCAAGAGTAGCGCATGGGGCGCCTTCAGGCTCGTCTTCTCGGCAAGATAAAGCTAGGCGTGTTAGCAAGCATGCGTCACGTGTACGGGCTTTAGACAAACCATGGCAACAAGCGCCTAGAAGTCATTCAGCAAGGCTCTAGAGGATCTCTTCTTCTACCACTTACAAAGAAGCTCTCCACGGTGTCAGCCTGTGTGAGTAAGAGCGCCATTGTTTCCTTGACAGCATCTGCTAGAGAGGCCTTTGCAGATCTATCCAAATCTGGGTCGAGTAAGGCTCCCCATGTGACCGAGACTAGCAACAGGGATAACTCCGAGGGGCGGATCGGTCGTTGTTGCGAACCGAGAATTTTTGTATGTATCTGTGTAACATCCTGTACGTTTACGAATGTATTCAATCTATCCTCGCGTCAGACAGCACAGAAGAATGGAGTGGTTTTGACCTACCCTCCTGGGTCTAAAAAAGCCCCTTGATCTGATCAGCATACTACTGTCACATATTACGTTGAACGTACTATGAATCCATGCGCCTACTTTCTGGCTGTTCACGTCTAGGCATAGGGGTTTTCCGATTCCACTAGCGCTTTCCCATAGCGAAAGAGGACAGATCGGACCGTCGGATGACAGCAGATTCTGCATCTTCACGACCGCCGCTTGCTTCCTCGCGTCTGCCAGGCTTGACGCTTGGAGAATAGCAGTGATATCGCACACCGTGGAGGCTAGAGTGAGCTTCGCCCTAGATATAAATCATCTTGTGCTTAGGTCTACCGAAGGATCACCAACCTTGGGTGGCACTGTCAAGACATGCCATTGCAGACTCGTAAGAGAGAAGGACAGGCAATCTTGATCGGGAGCATTCCCCATCAAGTTGTCTGAGCGAACTCGGTTGGTATGATGTACGGGTAGACTCGGGCTATGTTCAAAGACAGCCAGGTCGTCGTTGCTTCCGCTATCAACATGTAGTGTCTGGTTTGGTGGAGCGGTCTGTTGCGTGTGGCCACCTGCTGCTATATCAGTGTTGATTCATCGAAACAAACAATTGTACAATATGACCTAGATAACTGATGGAGTTAAGTTACTAATAGAGGAAAAAAAGGATGGCCACCGAATTGCTAGCGCAAACATACCTTCTGTGAATCCGGTATCCGGAAACGATCCATCAAACACACCACTATCCGAACAGGGAGGCGTTCTTCGCGAGATCACACGCGATAGATCCCCCGCGGGGTCAGATATGGTAGGAGTCTCATAGATAAAATCGAACAGTTCTAGAGAGTCTAGCATCAGTAGGCCATTGGTTGAGGGTAGTGGTGAGGTGAAGTTCTGAAAGGTATCACTGTGACTTGGCGTGCTCGAATCAGTCCAGGGGCGTTGTGAGCTTTGTGAGGGTCGTGTACACGTGTATATACAGGGAGTAGAATGTCTCTAAGTCGACGTTAGAATTCTGCGATGGTATACGGTGAGGCATTTGTACTTCGCAGCCGTGGCATGGACTAGTCCCGTTACCTGTGGCATTTGTCTCAGCAGATTTCTATCGCGGTGACAGCGACGCAGCGTACATCGGATTTTCTTGATACGACACTCGTTACACGCGCCTCTCCTGCGGGTGAGCTTCGGACGACGGGTAGCTGCTGGAGAGCTCATGGCAACCACCGTTTCTAGACAGACTGCACTATAGCCAAGCAAGAAACGGATGAGTCTCTAGCCTCACATCATCATGTTATATCCTCCTTGAAGATCGGTAGGCTTTGGCAATGTTGTCTTCGACTCAATGCCGGGATACATGGCAACGAAGCATGTGGAAAAGGGCCGATGACGCGTAATTCCGGAAACTAAACGGGTCGTGTCTTACGTCTCTCCACCTCATGGATTGAGAAGTCCGTGGCCATTTTCTTCTAAATGGCGCATTACAAGGCCGTAATTCACCAGTGAACTAATCAGAGGTATCTTAGGTCAGTCGAAGTACCAAAATATGATTCTTAACGTCCATCCCTCCGTCGCGGGACACCCTGTGTGCCGGGACCGGCCAATCAGATCGCTTCAATCACAGACTTCTGCCCAAAATTTGCAAGTTGATTGGCCGGTCCCGGCACGCAGGGTGTCCCGCCACGGAGGGATAGACATTAGTTCCCCTTCACTGCGGCGAGGCGAGAAAACTGCATTCCTTTTTTTAAGACGGCTCTGGCACGTCATTTTTCAACACTTCTGCTTGTAAATCCCCCCCGCCCCCGCCCCCCCTTGTATGCTGGAAGATCTCATGCGCCGGAAACAACTCATGAGAGGGCGAGGATAGGACCTCTCCCAACATGGCGCTGTGTCCCCGGTTGGCTGCTTCCGGAACATAGAGAGAGACTTTAGCTCCGGGATGATCAGACAGTTCGGTAACGGGCAGCGCGATTCACGCGATGCAAGAAATGATCTGACGCATCATACAGATCGAGTCACAGTTTCCACCAGTGGTAATGACCTGCTATCAAACATGGATGTAACAATTGGAAAATCGGAAATTGTCACGCCGTTGAGAACACGTTCGCAAGGACAAGGGCCTACTTGGAAAGGCTACCAAGATACGCCTAGAAGTCCACATAAGAGGGGCAAATGGCCTCGCGCTGGCTTTACGTGACGTGGATTACTTTCATCCAACCTATCGATCAATCGGCTGTTGTCTGTTGAGAAGTTGCGGCCAAGGTGCTGACCGAAATCGGTTCCCGGTTCTTACGCATTGTTTGTGCTCCGCACACGGTTACACTTCATGACGCTTACCAGAGATGTGCTAGCGCTGTGAAGAGTCTTCGGTATGTTGAATCGTTTTAGTCGGTTGGTAAATTAGATCCAGCATCTTACGCTGGTGGTAAGAATAGCCGTTCGCGAAGAGGATTTGTAGTTGAAATCCGCGGCCAGAACCGTCCATAACCGCACAACCCCCGTACAGCGCCGGTACATGTCGGCTGAGTACCTTGAAGAACGACTGTGTGCGGACCAGAAACCAGTTTCGGTTAGCACCATACGTATACGT
This sequence comes from Stemphylium lycopersici, assembly GCA_003268315.1. NCBI lineage: Eukaryota > Fungi > Ascomycota > Dothideomycetes > Pleosporales > Pleosporaceae > Stemphylium > Stemphylium lycopersici. The sequence goes on from QGDG01000217.1 coordinate 7,302, forward strand.
CCAAGCAACCTTATAGTATGTACCCTGTGTACCCCGCCTGGGCATCCGAGCATTCCGTCACTGAACCAAAAACGTCAATCTAAGCGTGCCCGTGCACCCAGCACGCGCCGTCTATTAACGCGTGGAATCGGCCCTGACCATCACCAGCAAACTTGAGGCTGTACGGAGGTGCATTTCAAAAGTCTTTTCCTACCCCCTGGTCAACGCACAGATCAAGTACAGGGGCAAATCGGCCCGATAACTCCATTTCAATCAGTCCTACGTACTGTGGTGTCAGGCCTAAATAATGTATGTGGGGACTGAACAGGGGTCGGTTCCGGCTTGTACAAGTTGGAATGGAATATCAAGCTATTCAATATTGAGTATAGCCACCTTGAGCAGCTAACACTGCCTCACACCTATCTCTCATACTATTTACTATGTAGGAGAGGTATTCAGGTGTGATCTCATCCCAGGCTTCTTTTACAATCCGGCGAAGCTGGGAATAAGTCCTTTGCTGGCCATAAGGGAGGTCTGGGTAATGGATCTCAATATAATCCTTCATCTTTGCCCAAACTCCCTCAATGGGGTTGAGATCTGGGCTAAAGGGCGGCCAGGACAGGACTCTGACCTCTCTTAACGCCAGCTCACGAGAGGTACCCTTTGAGGAGTGGGCTTTAGCGTTATCCTGCATGAATACCAGCCCTGGATACATCCTCACCCATCCATGAACAAGAGGAACAATTCTCTCACAATAGGACTCTGTGTTGATTGACCCCCATTCCTTTTCCCAGAACAGCGCTGGGCCTTTCCTACTCCCACTGAAGCAACCCCAGAACATCCACCCACGCTTTTTAGGTACCTTATTCACTACACAGGTCTCATCCCATTGCTCCCCAGGTAACCGGGTAACCCGCTTTCTCCGGTGCCGGCCTCCACACACCCAGCTTTCATCGCTCCAGAGGATTGTATTCCATTGTTCAACAGTCCAGTTGATGTGGGCTTCTGCAAAAGCCATCCTCTTAGCCCGATTTTGTGGTGTAAGGGGTGGTTTCTGGAGAGCCATGCATCTTCTGTATCCTCTTGAGCGGAGGGTAGAGCGAACAACGTATTCTCCAATATGCCAATCCTCGAAGTGGTGGGCAAGCTCAAAGTACGTCATTTGTCTTGTTTCTTGGGACGACCTGACAAAATCAATGAGCTCCTGTACCTGCTCTGGGGTGAGTACCCCAGGCCTACCTGGCCTCTTCTTTGGGGTAAGAGGGCGCTTTAAAACGTACTGCACCTGCCTTATAGTAAATCCCAGGTGGTTGGCGATCCACTTCTGTGTGTTGCCGGCATTGTACAGTGTGTGGACCATAAGCCTCTGGTCTCTGGTCAGTTGCTTTCTGTGCTTGGGGGTACTGGGTTCGTCCATATTGGCCCTGGGTGGAGAGAAAGTGCCCAAACACTGAGGTGGTGAGGAGACAAAAAGTGGCTTGCCGATCACTAAGAAAGAAGAGGTTTGGTTCCATCCGAAGTGACGCCGAACGTAAGTCCCCACATACATTATTTAGGCCTGACACCACAGTAGATCCGAACGTGTAAGGAGAAGGCGAGACGACTCATGCAAGAACCAGGCTTCGCGAATAGTAGATTTTATATATTCCAGTACTCTTCTCTTTGCTATTCTTCTGTTACCTAGTGCCTATGTCGTGGCAGTCAAAGCCCACGAGAATTTTCCTATAGGATTTGGCCGAATGATGGCGCGAGACGGTTTGCGAGAAGCATCAGACGGTGTCAAAGACACTTCGGGACTTATATATTAGCACACAATGGCATATCGGCAGCTGTAGAAAGTGTTCATCAACTCCGCGGCGACGGGGTTGAGGGATCTAGACATCTTGACACGTTCCAAAGGCGCATCAAGCAAGTCTGCAGAGTGTCCACCCGCGCCTCGGAGCAAAGCGGCAACATGAGATGCGGAGAACGAGCGTTCGAGTTGCTCGTCGCACGCCGCGTACTCGATCTGATCCCGCCACGTTACTCTCCTCCAGACACCGATAGTGAGCATCCGCCGAGACGGCACTCTGTGGAGGAACGGCCACGATTTCGGGTGAGAGGCGATGCGAGTACGGATCGATAGCTTTCCCAGGCCGAGCGCTGTCGTGAAAGATAAACTTAACAACTACTCGTGCCGCGCGATAGCCTTGATACCGCGGCCTGCCGCGAACCGGTACCACAGTAGCGGGCCCAGCGCAGATAGACTTTAGGTACGCCCTAGGTACACTAGATGTGTCGGGAGGCAAGGGCTGGGGATACACGTTGCTTGAGTCGTACCGGTCGTTGGCATCTCGGGCTTATTGTCTGCTAGATTGCGATTGTGTCCCGATACCGTATCCACTGCATTCGCCGTGTTCTCCGTATATACCGTACTCGTTGTGTCGACGTGGGCCCACTTCTCACGGAAGACCACGTCAGAGTCAGCCAAGACACTCACAGCACTTACGAACAAGGCCGAGGGAATACCGTGAAAACAGGCCTGAGGACTGCAAAAGTTGACATCATCGAAGCAGATCTCTGATTGGTCAAGGCCAAGCACCTGCCTACCTCCACGCGATCCTCGCGGTTGGAGGCCACACCTCTTGAGAGCGTGTCCTCGTCTTCTCCTTGGACTGTGCATATCGGAAGTCCGGCAAGGAACAAGGCAGGTATGCAGGTCTGCTGAAGCAGAGCCTCTGCTGACCTCGTCGCTCTTTGTCGACGTTGCACAGCCGGCGGAGCAAGAAACCCCAAGTGCCATCTCTCGCCTAACGCAGGTCGGGCACCTGCTGTGTAGTCCATGCGGAGGCGTCGTACTCTAAAATGTTCTAACGTTACCAGCGTTTTCGCAGCCATCGTAGTATCTGCCACGCGTTCTGCAAAGCTATCGTCACTAAGTAACTTACGAGGACAGGTCCGCATTGCAAACTGACACCGATGTCGCACCTCTCCCAGCTGGAATCCCTCAGTCAAATTTTCTATTATACAGGATATGCTTGATACAGAATATACTTGATCTGATCGATACATCTATTACTGAATGATCCATCTTTCGAGTTTGCCACCTCTCCAATCAGAGTCTTCTTCGAAGTCCGCTACACACCGTAGCCCTCGAAAGATCTTTGTTGCTGCAGAGCCTATGCTTACCAACATGAGCGCGCCGTGACATGTTTCGTATTACTTTGCATCAAGATTGTGGACTACAAATGTAGTAGTAGAGGGCGCTCAGACTGTAACGTTAAGGTGCGGTGTGAATTGCGTAGACCGCACAGACCGTATATGGCGCATAGAACTCAGTCGCATCTCTTGATTCAACTACGTTACGGAGCTGTGTCCAAATGCTCCTACTCATCTCGTCTCTAATCCTAGGGCCTTGTCTCAACCCGAAGTGGTGTTTCTAAAGCGATTGAGGACTGCGTCGGCATTTGGTAGCACCACCCCTGTTGCTTCAGAATGAACTTGAGCCAATCTCGGGGGTAGAGTAGGTGCGCGAGGTGGGCGCGAAATGAGAGCGAGAGGTCTTCTTTGAATAGCACAAGCTTTTGGCTGCGAGATTCGGTAGCTTCGATTGCTTCTGGAGCCGTACCCATAGTGGTGGAGTCATTTTGTGTTCAATCCGGGTGAAGGTCACTTGTTTTGATGCAGGGTGGCTCACCTGTCGGGCACGGTACAAGTGGATAGACGTTACCTAGCTCGCCTCACGTATCAATATGCGCACGGACCGTGGAAACATGACGAGACAAGCTGCGTTTTGTCTTACGATAGAACAATGCCACTTGTTCGATAGATGGCGATTATTATATGTAGGGTGCAACAAACACCGAGGCATTTAATGCCTACAAAAGCAGCAGTATATAGCTAAGCAGTGGCGCCAGATCCATCAGGCCTCACCATCCTACGTCTGAAGCCGCTGCGTAATGTTCACCTTCAGCGCTGGCTTCTCCCAAAGCCCAAAAATCCTCTGCACGTGCCACTGCTCCATGCCTTTGTCCAACGATAGATCGAAGTGCCACAAGACAAGAGCAAGGATCAATCTCATCTCGAGAGACGCAAGATTGCGCCCAATGCAGTCACGCGGACCAAAGGAAAAGGGCTTGTAAACATCTCGTCGGTCGTTACGGAAGAGCGAAGAGTGGTCGCTGTATACCTCCGGCAACCAACGTTCTGGGTGGAAGGTCTCTGGATCGTGGAAGTTGAGAGGCGAATGATACGCCGAGAACTGATGGATACCGACATTCGTCTTAGACTATTAGCAAACACGCATTGCTGAGGAATCTTTAGGGGGGCTTACGGCAGGAAGTATCGTGCAGCCAGCGATGGATGTTGGTGGACCATCGTTCGTTATTCGCAACAAGGCCAGTGGGACAGATGGGAAAAGGCGCATTGCTTCATTTAGGCAAGCTATCATGTACGGCAAGCGCGCGTTGGCTTCTTTGAGGGTGATGTCCTCTGTACGCTCGAATGCCGCACGTACCTCTTCGGTCACCCTCTTGTAGGCATGCGGAGTCTTTAGAAGATAGTACGTTACACCCAGCAACGCTGTTGCCGTCGTTTCTTAGCCTGCAAGCATGAGCAGATCCGCGTTGTGGACCAGCTCTTCATCAGTGAGCTGGTGTGCCTCCCCGCGGGAGCGGAGGATAAAATCCATGAAATCGCCACGATCCGCTTGTTCTTTCCCAGCGATCCGGCTCATGGCAAGCGAGGCAGCATAATCATGGTGCTTCCTGCGTGATTGTTCTATTCTCTTGCCGAAAATCGAGGTAAATACTTTCATCAGCAGGGGAAAGCTTGTTGCTAACATCAACATTGGCATGATCTTCAGCATCTTTTCGATCTGCTCGATCCAGCCATTTGACTTTCCCGCCTCTAAGCCTTCAAGAGACTTTCCAAAACACAGGTCTGCAATCAGATCGAAAGTTGTGAGGTTATACCAGTGTGCCATGTCAGCTGGTCGACCAGACTGTGCATATTCGGCAAGGCGTTGGACCAGGAGGTCGATGTAAACGCGAATCAATCGCTCTTGCTGAGCAAGGGCTTTTTCGGAGAAGGCGGGCAACATTGCTCGACGCATGCGAAAGTGATCTCTTGGGTTTGCTGCAATGATTTGCTTGGGGTTCATGGTATTGGGTTGGTAATACTTTTGTAGCTCAGCATGGCCATGTCCGTAGATGTCCTTCCAAGCATTTGGGTTGATAAACGACAGCTCGTTGGTGCCAATCCGTACGACTTCGCCATGTTTGCGGTGTTCTTCGGCAATCTGGAAGTCGATGCGTCCTCTTATACGCCCGATTGCTTTTGCGAGGTCGAAAGCTGCCCATAGTCTCGGTCCAGGATACTTGCTGAGTGGGTGGAAGTAGACGTTGTATACTGCACGAGCGACGCCCTGAACAATCTGGAAGACGAAAAGGGCAGCGAAAAAGATGCCGACACCGCGAGCCGAGAGCAGCTCGACGCCGCGTACTTTCGCGACAATACTTTGAATGGTGCCAGTCATGTGGAATGATGAAAGGGCTGCCAATTTCGAGTGGCTGTCAAATGTTTCGAACCCAAGATCGAACTTATATTGAACGTATATCAACGGCTGCCAACAACAAGGATTTTTGATTGCTAGCGTTACGTTTTGGTCGGACCTTACTTTGTACTCGCATTCATAAACTGGCTTGGCACCGTTGATCTGCATCTCTGCAATACAGGGACCATGGTCTGGATAATTGAGAGATCCGGGTTTATTCTCCTAGTTCCCGATTGTGCGATCTGGCTAGTTGATGGTGTTACGTCACCGTATTTGCCGTATTTGCCGTATTCGCCGTGTTCCGCGTATAGGGTGGAGGTTGGGTTCGGTATACCCAAGGTCGGGTTGGGTTGGGTCATGGATTTCTTGGCATGGGTTGGGCTGGGTTCTGGGTTACTTAGCGTGGGTTGGGT
>QGDG01000218.1:0-13131 GCA_003268315.1 Stemphylium lycopersici
TAGGCCTTATAGAGTATTATACCTATTTTTCTTCTATAGTAGATACTTACGTAAGCAACTAATAGGTTTCTAAAGAAGAAGTAGGTATTATATTCTTTAAAGAATTGCCTTACTCTAATAAGAAAGCTATTATATACTACATGCCTAACGCGCCTAATAGCGATAACTAGGCTACGTATAAGAAGAATAAGATATATAGCTTCTTAAAGGCATACTATAAGAAGATATATAGTCTTAACAAAATGCACTGCTAGAAGAGAGGCGACGTTAATGCGGAAATGCGACGTATTATATTATTAAATAGGAAAGCCACCTTTACTCTAGAAAGTGTGAAAGAGGCTATAGCTAAAATTAAGAAGATAGCGGCTACTCTCTCTACTCTAAACAATATAGATATAGAGGTTAAGAATCTAATTTAGTCCCTAGGAGATATAAAGCTTAAGCTTACCACTATAGATATACTAATAGCCTATCTAGAGACTTCTAGGCTGCTTAAGAAGCCTAGTAACTATATATACTTTATAGTAAAAGCAACGACGGCAAGCTTTCCTTAGGAAAGGAATAATAGTTCCTTTATTACACTAGCCCCTAGGAACACTATACCTAGTCGAGGTACTGCTAGCTATAGAGGTAGAGAGTATCGCAACACTTGCAATATGTGTAACGACTTAGGATATTAGGTTAGAAACTGCGAGTTATACAGCTACCTAAGAAAGATAGAATAGATTAGTTTTAATTAGGACTTAGACGCTAAGAGAGGTATATACTACTTTAGCCCGCCTTAGGAGAGACTTAGTAAGATCCTAAGAGTACTACTACTAAATTTTATATTATAATAGTTAAAAGCTAAGATTAGAGAATTCTACAACGTAATAGACGATGTCCTTAATTAGCTAGTATCTAGCGTTATTCTAGAAAAGTTCCTTAGAGGAGATTCTAGACTAGCAGCATAATATCCTAAACTAAAGGGTCTTACAGCGGCTGCAAACGTAGCCACCTCTTCAGATTAATATGATAGTAACTCTGATGTGTTAGTCTAGTTCTAGCAGTTCTAAGACTAAGTATTTTTACTAATCTTACTCTCTAGACAAGACTGATTAGATAAAGTAGACGCTAAGAACATTATACTAGGAGGAGGGGAGCAGGCGCTTTTGTCCTTTTTAGAGTCTAATGCCGCTATACAACCTAAGACTAAGTAAGGTGCTAGCTCTTAGAACATAGATAATATAAGAACTAGAGATGTGCGAAAGCGTAGTAGACTAGCGAAAGGCATAAAGGATCGCGATATCGATAGAATTATCTAGGAAAGCTCGTCCTTAGCTAGCAAAGTACAAGGCATTAATTAGCCACCTATAGATGCCTCGTATAAATCGCAGAATACATAGGGCGACTAGGGCCTATTTTCTATTATTAAGCTGCCTTATTTGGTCACTATAAGCGACAACATATTAGCAGATCTAAAGTAATTATAGCAAGAAAGAAAGAAGAAAGCTATTAAATTTCTAGACTCTATACCTAATAAGGAGCTACGCGATATACTAAGAGGCAATCCTAGCTGCATCGCAACGGCTCTACTAAACTAAGAAGTAAGAAGCATTACTATCGCGGACCTTATAGGCCAAAGCAACGTTAGGAAATATTTACGCAACCTCCTAGAAGAGGATGTTAAGGTCGCTAATAGTAGAGAAGGTATGAATGCGCTTACGGTAGGTAGGGCCACAGAATCTAGGTGCTCCAGATACCACCTAGATTCTGTGCTGCCTCCTAATTGGCCAGCCTTGGCGAGCCCCACATATCGCACCCTACCAACAACTAGAGACAGTCTTAATAAAGCTTCGGACGATAGTATTGCTTACTATAATACGACGAGTTTATACGGATTTAGTGCGCAAACTAGACACTATGCGACAGGCAGAAGTAATACCTAGATCAAAGAATTTAACAACCTGCTAGCTAAAGCTGTACGCAACGCCCTAAAAAGAGATAGCCGCGTCTACGTATAGAGTAATCTTCTAGAATACTAGGTTATAGTTAACGAAAACTCTATAAAATGTCTTATTAATACAGGAGCTTAGATAAATATCCTGCGCCTTAGTACAGCACGAGCAATAAAGATACCCTATGAAATCATGCACTATAGGCTAGGCGACCCGCCGCAAGAGGTTACCTCCGCTAATAGCACGCACGATCTATTTGTAGGAACAGCGTTCAACGTTCCTATCTATATAGGATTAGTCACAACACCTACAACCTTTTGTATAGTAGCAAATATTATACGCTTTATAATACTTAGAGGGCCTTAGTATGCATATATAAAAATTACTATATAGTATAATACGCTTAGAAGAGTTACATACAAGATTCTCTTAGAAGACGGCTTAAGAAATATAGTCTTTATAGCTTCTAACCCTTTACCTTACTATCTATCTTAGATAATCTCAGACGAGCATAAAGAAAACGACTTAGAAAACAAATAGTAGGTGCGAGCGATAGGGAGCCGTACCTGCGAAACACTACTACCCTAACTCCAATTGCAGTCAATACTCTCACGAAAGGAGCTCGTTCTCCTTCGCACGTCGCAAGAGTAAAGCATGTACAGGCATCAGCATAGTCAGATCCAATAGCTAGTTTAGGAGATTACCATATGCTCTACACACGAGATGATGTACAAGAATAGATGCAGAGGATAAATACAGCATTTTCGGCCGCTTATAGTGGACTAGAGGACACGGGCAGCCTACTAGAGCTTAACTAATTCTTAATCATGTGCGAGCTAAACCGTTAACAAATGTGGCAGAACTAACTCCTCTATACCCTATAGCATGGCAACTCGTACATAATGTATAAGTTAGTTAATAAGAAGGTTAGGCTAGTAGACATACCTAGATAAGAGATGCCTATAGAATTTAGTCAAGAAGACTAGAAACAAAGAGCTATAGAACGTTAACAGCTTCGCCTAAGCGTTTAATCTTATAACCCTAGCCTATACGACAACTAGTTTAAACGACGCTATGCAGCGTTTCTACAAGGAGCTAGGCTAACGACCGAAAGAGTCTCTAAACTATACACAGGTGATTAGCTTACGCCATAAGAGCGTACAATATTAGTAGAAATGCTCTATAATAGAGAAGGGGCACTCTCGTAAGAATTTAAGGAAGCAAGGCGGATATATCTAGACGTATGCCCGCCTTACAAGATACGCACTATACCATATTAAGCTTAGCAGATACGCGGCTTTGTAGTGCCGAAAGCCCTAGAGCAAAAAGTAGTTGATATAGTAAATGCCTAGCTAAATCGTAGTACGTAGGAAAGATGCGACAGTTAATATAGGAACCTATAGTATTTAGTTCCTAAGAAGGATAGCGATGTACGATGGATTAGTAATGTATAGCGGCTTAACAGTGTTACTCTCTAAGATGCGAATCTCCTACTAATAGCAGATGAATTCTTCGAACGATTTGCTAGCTATAAGATTATATCCTTGATAGATCTATTCTCTAGATACGACTAGATTACACTACATTCTAATAGTTAAGATATGACTGCTTTCTAGACACCTATTAGTTTAATTAGGTCTTATACTATAGTTATAGGCGCGACTAATTTAGTCGCTACGTTCTAAAGAGTAATAATAAAGATCTTAAAGGACTATTAGCTAGAGACGATGCTATTCGTGGACAATATCACCTCTAGGGGACCTAAGATAGATTACTAAGGGGAGGAATCTATACTAGGAGTTCGAAGATATGTGTTAGAACACATCTAGTAATTAGATCGCGTGCTTACTAATATTAAACGAGCAGGCGGAATAGTAAACGGCAAGAAGTGCTACTTCCTTATAGAACGGCTTAAGGTAGTAAGATACGAAGTAAGTCCTAATAGTCGTCACCCTAACTAAAGGAAAGTAGAAAAGATCTTGAACTAGCTACTATGCAAGAACTAGAAAGAAGTATAATCTTTTATAGGAATCTGCGTATACTATAGAATATAGGTTCTTTACTTTGCAATTATTGCAAAGCCGCTCTTTCGCCTACTCTAGGATAGCAATAAATTCGCATAGCTTAAGGAGCAAGACGAGGCAATATATATACTAAAGTAAGCAATTGCAACTGCTCTAGCACTAGTTAACCTAGACTACTCTAATATAGACATATATAAGATATACCTTATAATAGATGCTAGCTAAGAAGGAGCTAGAGCTTATATTAAACAACTTAAAAAAGATAGCAAGCGTCACTTAGTACGCTTTAAGAGCACACTATAGTCTACATAAGAGCAAACCTAGCACTCTACTAAGCTAGAATGCAAAGCTATTCTATAGGTATTAAAGAAATTTCAAACTTACCTATATAGAGTCTATTTTACTATTAAAACTAATACCACGATACTTATTACTTAGCTTAATTAATTATCTACTAATAATCTAAGATTAGTAATAAATAGATAGATATTTATAATTATGTTATAAGACTTTAAAATTAAGCACATACTAGGAAAGAAGAATGTAGTAGCTAACGCTCTCTCGCGTTACTTAAAACTAGAAGAATAGGAGCTACTAGAAGAATTTAAGAATAACCTAGAGGAATTTATAGATTATATAATTAGCAATATAAACGCACTAGCGTTGTTAGTGTCTTATGCTTGGCTCCTTTAATAAGAATTCTTAGAAGCATTAGAGTAATATGCGTAGTTCCTAGTTAATCTTAAGTCGCCTAAGGGAATGCAATCTTAGGAACTACAAGCATAGAAGAAAAGAGCGCTAAACTTTTTTGTTTAGGATAGAATCTTATTCAAGAAAACCTCGCGCAATATCGCTATCTAAAGAGTAGTTGATAACAAAGATCTATAAACCGCCGCGGTATGGAACGTACACTAGCAGATTGGACATAGAGGCGTAAATGCAGTCTACTCGATACTATCGCAGCGATACTAGTGGAATAGGATGTACGAACACGTCCGCAAACGTCTAGCCACTTGTCTAGACTATTAACTTCGCTCGTTAAAGAGAATAGTAGACATGCTTACGAACACGTATAGTTTCGCTATCTAGGAAATAGTTGCTATTAATGTAGTCTATATGCCTTAATGTTTTAGAAAGAAATACCTAGTTATTGCTAGAGACTACTTTAGCGGCTAGCTAGAAGCTAGAGCACTATCTAATAATAAGTCTAAGATAATTGCTAAGTTCATTTACGAAGATATTATCTATTAATAAAGCATATTAAGAAAGCTTATAGTGGATAAAGAACCGGATTTTACTAAAGTAGTAAGCTATCTAGCTAGTAGCTACTTAATTAAGCAGGTCTAAGCCTCTAGACATAACCTCTAAGCTATAGGAAAGATAGAAGGCGGCTACAAACTAATAGTTAACGCCTTAGCTAAGTTGCTAGGACTATAGGTTAAGAACCTTCCTATAGTTCTTCTTGCGGATAGGATTTTAATATAGGAGTAGACAGGATACTCTCTATATTAGCTAGTAACAGGACAGAATCCCGTGCTTCCTATCAACCTAGCCTTACTAACCTAGTAGACTCTTCCGTTTTAAGAAGTTAAGGATAGAGCACAGCTTCTAGCGATTCGTGCGATGCAACTAGACCTTAGAGACTAGTTCAAAAAGGAAGCAATTGCGCGCACCAACTGAATGCGCGCCGCCAAGAAGGAATACTGGGATGACACCAAGGAAATACGCCGAGAGGAGATTGCGCGCGGAGATCTTGTCCTGCTATGGAATTTAGTACGAGAAATTAACATGTTAAGAGATCGCAAACTTAATACTAGATAGTTAGGGCTATATAGAGTGTACGAAGCAAGACCAAACCGCGGAACCTACTAGCTAGAAGATCTAGACGGTACGGTTTTTCTACACACTACACTAGGTAGGAGACTAAAGCTGTTTCGCTAACGAGTTATCAAAGACATCGTGCAAGAAGACAGAGGAAACATGAAGTTATAAGATCTAAGTTACTAGTAGAATATTAGTTCAACACTAGAAGTGCTACTAGTGGCCAATTCGGCTTATAAACTACCACAACCACATAAAACATCGCCACTAGTATATTTACGCTAATAGCAGGATGCAAGAATAGTACCTAGAGTCGTAATTACTAAGTAGTTAACAGACGAGGAATATCGCGCTTATATATAAGACTAAGGAAACTTAGATATAGACTTAATAAACTTATCCTCCTTAGACTAGGCTATAGGGCGGCCTATTTTTTTTAGGAAGAGGAGAGATAGTATTATTCTATACTAGAACTTTACCTTCTCTCGCTTCTAGGATAATAGCATATAGTTATAGACCTAAGTTCTACAAAAAATACAGAATCTAGGTACTTAAAATTACACCTAGATTCTATCGACTACTTATAGGGCACTATTTTAACTACTAGAATAGCGACGATACTATAACACTTATAAGCTATTAAAAGCTACCTATTTCCTTAAAGTAAAGCATAAAATTATCTTACTTAGGCTAATTTATAAGAGTTACAAACCTAGAATCTATAGCGCTAGATTACGCCTATAAATTAGCTACCCGCTTAGGAGAACCTCTCTACCTTTACCTATATAGCTAACTTACCGCTCTAAAACTATTTACGCTTATTAACTACTTACATAGAATAGGTAGACGCCTCACTATTTACATATAATACTACTTTCACCTGCCTACACGTAATATCAGCAGTTAGTGACCGCCGCGACACCGCTACGCGGGTATATTAGAGCAGAATCTGTAGAGCTATTCGCTCCAACTCCTCCTCTACCTTTTCCACACCTAAACACATACGCTCGCATACCAACTTACTATTAATAACCCTGCTATAGCCTAGCAAAGTACAAGATAATTCCGCGCTCTAAGAATCTATACAAGCCACTCCGTACTACTAGCCTTAAGAACATTAATCGTACGCTATAAGCAACTGCGTTGCTAAGGGCGAAGTGAAAAATGCCTCTAAAGGATAGTAAGAAGAGACTTTTAACTCTAAACCCTAACCTACCTTCTTAGACACTAGCAACACCTACCCTAGTACTACCTACGCTAGGTCTGTCGCAAGGCATACAGAACCTAGCGGTGCAGAACTTAGTAACGCTACCACGCAAGGAACAGCATGTTGAAGACTTATCTTAAGCTCTTATACGATATAAGGACGACGTACTCGCGATAGCGCTAGATTTACTAACTATAGCAACTCGTCTTAGCAACCTCTTTGCAGATCTTACTTTTTAAGCCTTTAGAGATTAGCGTAATACTTTTAACTACTAGTTTAGTAGCGTATTAGAATTACTTAAAAAGATATACAACGTACTTTTTAAAGTATTAGAGTATTATTAAAATATATAAGGCCTAATAGATAAATATAGAGGAAAAGAGAGTTTCTTAAGATACTACTCTATTCTTAAGATAGTAACTAATACTAAGAGACGATAGAAGGCTAAAGTAGTAAGCGCTATTAAAAGTATTAAGAAACTAGAGGAATAGCTAATCTAGGAATACGTTAATGTATATATGCCTCGCCTTATACTAAACTATTAAGGAATTATAGATATAGCCTTTGTTCTAAGGCGTATACATTTATTAGACGCAGCTTACTTTCTTAACTATATCGCGCTAGCTCAAATTAATACTCTAAATTGTGGCAAGGATACGTTTGTTAATACTTAAGACTAGGTAGTTCTAAAGTTGTTGCTCCTAGACATTATAAAGTAAGTAAAAAGTAATATCTAATATAAAGGCGAATACTCTATTAATCTTTTAGAAGAGGAAGTATTAGACTTAGAGAAGCTATTTAAGGAATACTAAATAAAAGAAGATAAACTTAACTATTAACTATAGAAGACTCTACTAAACGCGCGCAAAGGCAATAAGTATAAATTCTAGGTAGAAGTTTTTAAGCACTATAGAGAGTACTAACCACTACTAAATATAAATAAGCTAAGTACTACGCATGCTAGTGGCGACTATAAGAGCAGACTTAAAGAGGTAGGAATAATAATGTATCTAAGGTTTAGACTAGCTATCTTAGCGAACAAATACAGTCCTATACGAGAACGAGTTGACGGAACACTAGGACGTACCCACAACCTAGACCTTGAGATAAGCAACCTTAGTGCCCGTACTAGCAGAGCTAGATCTGCTACCGCAACATCTGACGCGCTAGAGGAGAGGGACAGTATCGAATAGGACGCTAGACAGCAGGTAATCGACGAGAGAGAAAACGCAGTCACATATCTAGATAATATAGCAAAGAAGTTTAATAGCTATTAGTTTCCTAGACTTATCTCTTAACGCAGCTCTAGAGCACTAAAAGGAACCCTAGCGTATTAATAAAGAGTAAACGTATTAGATTTAATTATAGATAATAAAGACTAAGAAGAAAGCCTAGACACGCAAGATTAGTTAGCCTCTATTCTTACTAATACTTATCTTTGTGTAGATAGTAACTCCTTACTAATAATAATAGTTAAGAAAGCATACCTATTAAAGACTTAAGTTACTAACTCTAAGCGCCTAAGCGTTATTAAAGAATAGTATTATAAGATTAACGTTTTAGTTCTAAAGAACGGTAATTCTTAATACGATAGAGTTTGCTATAACTATAAACGCTCTATCGCTTCGATTCTAGGGCTATATAAGTAAGCTATAAATAGGTCTCTCCTTAATAGGGTTTTGTATATAATATACCTCTACTACTACTATTAGTACCGCGTGCGTAGTAGTAAAGTAACCTCTATCCTGTTCGTTAATCGTCTGCGCGTAGATCGATAAGATAACGACATGCTAAGCTATCGCTACTAACTAAATAAGAGAAGTCTACTTACTATTAACTAGGCGGCATTTTATAAGAAGATAGGACTTAAAAAGGATAAGGTCCTATTTTAGAAGGATGGTAACCGCATTTACTCTATATTTAAATACCTGTACACTGACCTGGAAATCGTGCATATTATTAACGACAGCTTTAATATGTATTAATATCATCTACGTCGCATAGAAGGCCGGAGCAACCTAGGCTAGCTACGGAACATGTACCACTCACTAATCTAATAGGTTGTGCGAACAGACTTAGCCTACTAGATAATCTACGCCTTGTTGCGAGAAGAATATACTATAATTTCGTTCCTATACTACACTAAGTACACCTAGGTTAGAGACCTAACTTTCTTTAAACATGTTAATATTAATCTTAAATAGGCACATAATAATAGGGTAGAAGCTTAAGTAATATAAGAATTAGTATTATTTAATAATAAAGATACTAATAACTATACTATTATACTAAAGAGATTCTATAATGCTCTTTCTAGATACCTAAGGTAGCGTAAGGATATAGGCATTCGCGCTTTAAATAGATATATTAAAGCCTAGGATAATAAGAAGGATTAGCTAGAGTAGATCTTATCGCTATACTCTTAAGTCTATTAGACTTTTATTCTATATAAATAAGGATATGTCTAAATTACTTCTCCTCTCCTACTATATAGATTGACAGGACCTGCTACTAAGATACGACGTACTGTTCTCCTATAGTTTGTAATAGTAAGAAATAGCGTTATAGAAAACCCTGCTATAGGCACCTATAAGGAGCTTCGCTAAGCTTATTATAATCTTACTACCGCATCTAAATTACTATCTAGATATCCTAACTAATATAGAGGAATACAATAGCTATTCCTTACAGACGTCTACTTTAACGTCTAATTACTAATCTAGAAGGCGCTGCTTAGGTAGCTTAACTAGAATAATAACTTAGTAAGATAAGAAGTCTATAGGCTCTTAAGTATGCTAGCGCTAGACATTAAGAAGGAAATTAATGCAAACTAGAGGTTTATTATAGGACGTGTTAAGTAACTTTAGAAACTATAGAAAGAGCTAGAATAAGAGGCGTTTGCTATAGTCCCGTTATAATAGATTCCTAACTGCTTCTACTTTACGAATAAGGGCTAGCACCCTAAATAGACGGGTAATTAGGAAGAGTAGGATACGGACTTTACTTAAGAGAATGCTATGTCTCGCTTAGCAGATAAGATTGGCTTGGAGCCAGATGAGATCTATTAGTTCACCAACAACGCCTACACCTCAGTAGCGTCGCCTACCTATACTCAGCCGACGCTACGAGCTCGTTCGAATACCTTGCCTACCTCGGATACTGCCAACTCGCCGACTCCTGCTGCTCGGCGTAGCGAGAGGCTCAAGGCTGCCAAGAAGTGATGTGGTTGCGCCACGACCACAGAATCTAGGTGCTCCTAAATCACACTTGGATTCTGTGCAGATACACCCTAAATAACTAAGAGAGGCTACTAGCTAAACAGATTTTCTTTATAATACTTTTATTTAACTTTGCTTTACTTATAGACGGTACTACTACTTACTATAGTTACTTATTTATAAAAAGTTTTATTTGTTTAGTTAGTAGATAGATTGTAAAGTTATAATAGGACTATGACTTAAGGAAGAGGAGGCTTATGCTAGTGCACGGAGTGCTATAGCGTGAGACTAGTAGACACTGCCATAAAAGCCTTCTTGCGAGAGAGGTTTTAACGGCATGCAACTTAGACAGGAACAACACCTAAGGATACCAGCTACTGATTCATATAATAATTGATTGAAATACGAGAACCTTGTACCCTTATCCTCTTCTCCCTACTAGCTACCGCGACAATAATGCCTCTACGCCGAAGCGATAGCGTTTCCAAACACTCCTACACCCGTACAGTATTAGTAGCTAGCTATTAGAATTTAGCAAAGTAAGAGGTAAAGCTACGCTTTTCTTAGTAAAGTCTACTTAGTTAGCTATAAGCTATTAGTTTCTTATTTAGATCCTTATACGTGGCTTTAAGAAACGTAATAAGCTAGTCTATATTATAGATATCTTAGTCTATAAGTAGGTTAATTAGAGTTATAGCGTTCTTTTCTAGTTAGGAGTAGGCGTATAGTAAGCAGGATCGCTTATTTAGGTATCTATTAGCGTTTCCTTTAAGCTTATACTTTAGCTTATAGATAAAAGTAAGAAGGTCTTTTTATTAGCTATTAAATAGAAGAGAGTTAGGTAGTTAGTTAGTTTAAGGAAAGTCCTTAAGACTCACGATAGGCGGCGTTATAGACTTCAAGCTAGTCCTATATAGCTCCTCTAAATAAACTTATTCGCCTTTAGCGTTTGTACGAGTAATAACTAGGGTAGAGACAAGAGCAGACCTAGTCTTAATAGTCTCTAGTTCTTAGCGGAGTTTAGCGATTTACTAAGCATGTTAGTTCTCCTATTTGGCTAAGTTAGCGAGTAGGGCTTCGTTGCTAGCTTTTAACGCAGCAGAGTCTACTTAAATCGCGTTTAACTAACTTAAGATTAGTTGTAGTGCGTTAGGTTGCCTTTAGCTAGTTATAATAGTTTAACGCAACGTAATGTTACGAGACGATACGAGCGTGAGATTAGAGGCTTGCTTAGAAGCGTTAATTATAGCTACGTACGATATTAGGTGTAAATACAAGACGTTGCGTAAGAAGACAAATAACGGGGACAGGCGGTGAGAGGGTTTTATATCAGGCTCCTGTGCTAGCGCTCCTCGCTTAGCGAGCCAATCAGCAGAATCCGGGTGCTCGACGGAGCACCCGGATTCTGTGGTACGGTTAGTGTTACGGCAACCTTAGTAGTTACCGTGACACCTTTAAAGGAAGCTTTTACCTACGCTGCCTTGTGGAGTAGTGTACTCCTTACCTTGTCTCTTCTTACCTTGCCCCAAGCCTACTTAAGTACGACAGTTAACCTATGCGGTATAGTATTGAACTCATTCTGGATATGAACACTTATTTAACTCTAACGTATGTGGCAAGCGAGTCGCCTACGCAAGCGAGTCGCCTACCCTACCAACTTTAATTACCTTTAAAGCGTGCAACTCAACCACCTCTTAAAATAATATATAGATATTAATAGAGTAGATTAAGTAGTACCTAGAGTATCCTTTTAGCATGTACGTGAGTTATGCCTAGTCTCTCTGCACCTTATGCAGCGCGTAAGAGCCTAGCGGCTAAGGCCTAATTGCTCTCTACCTTAAAGCTATTCACGCTCTATCTGCTAGTCAGCCTCCTTTTAAGCGAGTATATCCTCTCTAGCTCTCTTTATTAGGACTCTACGCTTCTAGAGTCGCTTTTTCTTGCGCTGCTTACGCGTTAACGCCGCTTCGTTGGCTCTCTTAAGGCTGGTGATCCGATCGCGCATTAGCTCAGCTGAGAGCATTATCACCTCAGCGCCCTTCTTAAGCTGGTCAATCGCCTCAATAATTGAGGCAGGTGATGAGCTCTTGTGCTTTCGCACACGATCACGTATCAACGTTGATTGAGCCTCAAGCTCACGTACGTTGCTCGGCGTACGAGCCTCCCAGAGAGCCTCTGGTAGAGCAGCTGGAGTAGGCGTACGGAGCTGCACGTCTAGCTTTAAGAGGACAGTGTCTGGCTAGAGAGAAATAAGGCCTGCGCCGCGGAAAGCTAAGTAGATATTAGCTAATATAAATAATCAATCAAACGCTGTCTTAAACGCTGGTAGAAACTCAAGCTTCGTAATGTGGTTGATGTAGTGGCGGATTAGGCTCTCTACCTTACAGCTGTACGCGCGCTTTAATGGCGAGAAGCAGCCAACGTTAAGAGGCTAGAGCAGATAAGATAAGTATAGTAGTATATAGAGCGTGTAGATATTATTCTCCTTACAAAGCTCTTAAAACTTAAGAGATTAGTAGCTCTTATAGCTGTTAAAGATAAGCAGGCGACGCGCACCTATAACACAACTCTTCGTGTAGGCGTTAAAGTGCTTTAGCTACTTAACTCCTAGCTTATTATTTATCTAGCTGTTGTTACTAACTACGATCGCCTAGTCGCGTAGGATCTCTTCCTCGTACCAGGCAGTCAGGTGATACTGGCCAGCAAAGATAAGGAACGGTGGGATTGACTAGCCAGCTGCGTTGATCGCAGCGATCAACGTTACCCACTCGCGATTACCAGGCTAGATAGCCTTTAGCCTGCCTCTTCTCTCTGACCCTGTTACAACAAGCTAAGTCGTAATCTTGCCTATCCTGAAGCCAGCTTCGTCAAAGTTGTAGACGTCCTTATCGCAGATGCTGTACTTAGCCTTTGTCTCCTCTACA